>CAJQUW010015804.1:0-13850 GCA_907163375.1 Prostheceraeus crozeri | reverse complement strand
TTGTTGTTAATTGCATTCACGACATGGTTTAAGATGCTTTGGTGGACAATGGATCCCCGCTACTTGCCTTAATGTCGGCGGTCACAATTGTGACGTGTTATTTATTCATTGATTATTATTGCCTTGACAACTGATGTGTGGTGGTGAGGGTTTGATCCAGCCAACTGACAGAGTCGCGTAAGTGGCTCGTAGCTCAGATGGTTAGAGCACAGGTCTAGTTAACCTTGGTCGTAGGTTCGAATCCTACCAGCCGCACATCTTTTGCATGGCAATTTGATCTATCGTTTATCTAATTTCATTGTTGTTAATTGCATTCACGACATGGTTTAAGATGCTTTGGTGGACAATGGATCCCCGCTACTTGCCTTAATGTCGGCGGTCACAATTGTGACGTGTTATTTATTCATTGATTATTATTGCCTTGACAACTGATGTGTGGTGGTGAGGGTTTGATCCAGCCAACTGACAGAGTCGCGTAAGTGGCTCGTAGCTCAGATGGTTAGAGCACAGGTCTAGTTAACCTTGGTCGTAGGTTCGAATCCTACCAGCCGCACATCTTTTGCATGGCAATTTGATCTATCGTTTATCTAATTTCATTGTTGTTAATTGCATTCACGACATGGTTTAAGATGCTTTGGTGGACAATGGATCCCCGCTACTTGCCTTAATGTCGGCGGTCACAATTGTGACGTGTTATTTATTCATTGATTATTATTGCCTTGACAACTGATGTGTGGTGGTGAGGGTTTGATCCAGCCAACTGACAGAGTCGCGTAACCCACTGGGAAAAGATATATGGGTCCCATATGCATTTTGCATATGGATACCATATGTACAAGGTTCCCGATCTTACCAGCTAAATCCCACATGCATGCCTACACGCTCTAATGCAAAATTACTTCAACTACATACTACTCATAAATTAAAATTGAGCAGTAGTATTGATACACCGTATATTTCCCCCGCGTTAAAAAATTCTCCGCTCCTGTTTCTAGAATTGCTTCCCTCAGAAGAAGCTCTCTTAATTTTTAATTACGCTGTCGTTTCGAGACATTGCAGACATGTGCAGTAGATAATGATGCACACTTGATAATAAAGTGACTTTCAGCCTCATTCAACGTTTTAGAAAAAAGTGCAGAATTCGCTTTTGGTAACGGTACTACGTAAAAATCTTCGTGAAAAAATCTGTTCATTACATCGCCAGACAACCTTTTTAACATAAAACTTCACAATAGATTGACTTAACAATTTATTTGATCAAATGGCCAAAATCACAGCACAAACGCAGTAGTACGTGTTACATGCACAAATTCAAAAATATTTATACAGATCATATAAAAACATGAAGCTCACTTAAATAAACACAAAAAGCAATTTGTAACAGTACATGAATGACATTTATTTACAACGACCCAACAAATCAATGAGAAATTTTGCTTGTGCAGCTTTTGACAACGATTGGCATCCACATTCAGTTGTAAAACCTGTTGACATGTAGTTGCAAAGCAAATAAATGTATACAAATTTAAACACTTAGAGTAGACACAGGCGTACAACAGCTCATTGACAGTAGCAGATTCTGAGTTTTTTGCACTGTGATGAAGATAATGAATAGGTAAGCCCACCTTTGTAATGCTCAGAAATCATATCATATTCCTTGCACAACCATATACAGAGTCTGACATCCAACGTTCATGATTATAATTTTAGAAGCCACACAAGTCAATAGAAAACACAACAATGAACTGCACAAAGAAGACAAGCGCGCTAAGAAGTATCAAAAAGCTTTTAGCATCATTTAAACAGTGATGAACGAATTTGCAGCAATGTGATCTATCATTGCGATGTGATCAGTTATCGGTAATATGGCGAGTATAAATCATGGTCTCTCTGCCACAGCGCTATGGATATTCGCTTGGCCGTGTGGTCGAGAGAATAGGAAGGACACCATTGGAAGTCAGTAGGAAGGACATCCGGAGCGAAAGTGTTACAACTCTCCAGCTAAACTCTGACTACTTCAGCACCGTGCAAATCCCAAGTTTAGTGCATTGACGCCAAAGACTCATATGGCGAGCATCTAATTGAAATATGATTTTAATTCTGAAAATCTCCATTAGACTGCTTTTCTGAAATTGAGCACTGATTTCCCTCTCACATCATGTCCATCTGAAAGATAAGAAAAAAGTCCAAGAATATGTTTGATTAAGATTTTAGGATAATCAAGAAATGAAAGTTTGCTTTTTCATGTACATTGAACAGGCACATACTCAAGTTGATACATAAATCAAGGAATGTCCTATGAGATTACATTTCAGTCCCCTGACATTCAATTCACTGTTGAAATATTAGACAGTGGAATTCTAAATTTCAATGACATAAATTTAAAATTTCAAAACGGAATTAATTACAGTTGCTACGAGAAATCATTCCATTCAGGTTCGAAAAGATGCGGAAAAGTAGCTATGCATCGAGTTACGTCAATAGTAATTGCATTAAGAACACAGCAGACCATGTCCAAAAAAGATGCAGTTCTGATACCAATCACCACGGCAAAAGAATAATGGACCAAAAAATTCCAGGAACATATATTCTAAACTAACGGCGCGTTTCAAAGTAGAAACAAAGTACGTGAACAATAGATAGAAGTAGTCGCGAGATTTCGCTAATGCGAATTCCGGAATTACCCATCACTTTATTTTAGAATCTCCGAATAAGAAACTATGTCATTGTCCTAACTTTATTTAGATCTACGGATAATCAACACGACAATATTGTACTATGTATGCATTAGACTACTACCGAAACAGATCATTATATGAACAAATGTCTGCTGTAAAAATTTATTTGCAAGGCTTGTGTTAATTTCCACAATGAGCAGTATAGTCAGCCTTTTAATTACGCTATGCATGAAACACAGGCATTCCATTATAACAATAACGTCAGCAACCCTCTGACTGACCACGAATGCATGCGTGACATCACATCTATTGATGATTTAGCTGAAGAAAAGTAATTCAGTAGACACTCGCTTGAGCGAAGCTCAATCCATCTTAAGTATGTCGCCTGGAATTAACCGCAAACATGAAGACTGTACGTGATCTCTGAACAGACACGCACACAAGCACTAAATGTATATAAGTCTCATCGTAAGTTGCGCCTCAGATCTTCTTTTTGCCAGCAGCCCCGCTTGACAAAGCGTGAACGTGCGCGTTCACGTTGTTGGGCGTCTTGTGACTTTATTGATGATAACTTTATTAGCCAATATATCCCAAAGTGTTTAAATATATATACTTACTTTGATATATCCTAAAGAATAAGTTTTACTTTTCGACTGTCGGCAATTTACATGATGACAGGTCTTCTGTTCGTGGCTAATATCTTCACACACTAGTATATTTGGTCACTATTATGGTATTACGAGATTGCTTAAATTTTTCTTCAGGGATTTGCTATGCTTCGAACATTTCGACAATGTCTTTTTTTGAAATTTGAATGATTGAATGTCATCGCAATACAATGCTCAGAAAGCATTATTGTCTTATAGCACTATGGCCTACCACCTGTAGTAATATCAAATAATAGCCTACGTCATAAAAGCCGGTGCCAACATGAAAGCATGGGAAATCTCGTTTAGGCATTCCATAAAACCTCTGCCAGTCAGCAAGATGCGAGTTCATGTTGTTATAGCGTTAATGGTTTCAATTCTAGGAGTTCAAGATATAAAGGGTCCGTGTTAGGTACTTCCGCAAGTGATTCCTACCCTGTCAACAAAGTCGAAAAGTAGCCATTGTACCTATGCCAATACCGTATGAATTCAATAATCTATACGCATCTTTTTCCATTTTTATCTACTGTTATGCGTTATGCATGACTCATCGTACTACTTATACCTTTATTTGATAGTAAGTCACGAAAATTCCAAACCCACTGAAAATGATAGAGAAGTAAAATTTAGGAGAATTTTACACAACAGGAACAGAAGCCTAATGCTTTCTCACTCAAAAATCTCTTATGGATTACATCTGCTTGAAACAATCAGGCACCATTTAGGCATCTACCACCATTATGTGCAAGAAGACACATTTCCCATCTCTCCAACAGGCCGATGAAATATTTTTGTACGTGCTTACTTTTACTCATCGGACTGAAATGTACACAGTGTTTTCAGTATTCTGCTGCGTAATATGATCTGCTATCTAAAGGATCACATGCCAAAAGATCACCCTGTCACTTTTTCCTAAGATTTGCTAAGTGTAATATAGATGTGCATTCAAGCGCTTCGATGTGAGTGAGCACTCACACACTCATAAATTCAATACAGCTTTTCACTTTCCTAACATTTTTAATGAATAATTATCATTTGGTATTTAATATTTTAGAAAATCAGATTCGTTTCGGTTTTAGCATGTCTAATTGATTCGTTCTTCCAAGATTTATAGATGTTAATATACTTCTGTACATTGTAGGCATTTCATGAAAGTGGTCATTTCACTTATTTATTTCTTGCGGACAGGAAACTGCTTATAAAAGTTAACATAATTCAATCAAATAAAAAGATTCTATCTTTTGCGCAAGTTCTTTCGACATAATAGTGATTGTCTTTTAACCCTCAAACGTTCGGATTCTTTTACCATCATATTTCGTTCACCTGTCTACCAGTGTAGACAAGTAATTTAATATGATATCTTAGTGTTTTGAAGCGAACAAAGCATTTGCAAATTGAATCACTACTGTTTCTTATGTTTCATTATATATATTTCATCACTTAGTTTTCTGTTGTAAATGTTGGATAGGGGGGGCATAGGCCATTAATTAAAAAATTACATGAGTAGGCCTATTGGTGATAATTGCCAAAAATGAAAACGATCCTTTTTTCAGTAATTCGACTTTCTTTATCCAAATCATGAATTTTCGTGAACTATGAACAAATTACTTATAATAAGATCATCTCAGTAAAGTACTATGAAAAAACTGTGTAAGGCAAATGTCCAAATGGATATGGTGACATCATACATATACCGTCATGACAGTATACATGAAATACATATACATAGACCTTACTAGGGCTGTAAACTCTACTTTCTTATCAAATGCGTGTTGAATAAACATTGTTTTAAAGCCTTAATCACATAGTTTTTATGTTCACAGCAAAAAGCACTTACGCAGGATTGATAATTTCAGGCGCAGTGGAAACAGATAATGTTGTCAACATGGAGTGGATAGTTACACACGTAAATAAGCAGACGAGCACACCGTCTTCTTGTCGATTTTCTACATTGGGCAACTGACATTTGCGAGGCTTTTTGTCTCGTGGTGGGAAAGCCTTTGTCTTCTCTGGTGGACATATTCCAAGTTGCTGTAAATGCATGATGGTGTTTGCGCTTAGATTTGACTACTGTCATTGAATCTTCGTTATATTTGCATCGGCAAGTTGTGGGCCACAGATTTTAAGAAGGTTGATCGACTTCTCGTGTATCCATTTTCTGACATGATGAGGAAGGAGTTGACGAGGGGGCTAGTCTAGCATTTGAAAAATTGTAGCAGCGGATAACGTCGTGTATTAGTCGACAAGTGAAATCTTCAACTCGCGCGTCCATTACGGTCCATCGCCTTTTCCGGAGTTATAATCAAGAATGACATTCGGCTTCCGGATCATCACGGAGGAAATGCTGTTAGGATAGAACGAATGTTGTGGGGGTACTCAAAAGTAGCACATTCTTGTTTTCGTTTTTGTTGGGTGGGGGCATATTGATGACAAAAGTACTACTTCTAATGTGCATGATTTCATAAATTTCGTGTCTCGCAACTGTGAAATGTTCTCTAGTTGTCTTTCATATCAGATGTAACTTCACGTCGGAGCGTCGAGAGAAGCGGGAAGGCGGCCTGATGATTTGGTACCAGTTATGGTCAAGTCCCATATATCCAATTTTTCCCCCAACAGGTTCTTTAGAATAGATCAAATGGAGTAAATAAACCCCTAACCCCCCACCTGTCAGTTATGATGTTTCGAGTGATGTCTGAATAGTTACAACGGTTCATCAAGTTGGACAGTACGATGGATTTTTTTTTTTTTTCCGCGAAGGGACGGGCCAAACTGCTTCTCACTGCTCGATAGAGCGCGCGCTCGCTCCTCCATTCTCAGCATCAGAACTGCTCTCCACTTTCCTGTTTTGAGACCAGAATAACTACGGCGGCAAGGGCTTTCAATGCGTGACGATAGGAGCGACCATTTTTTTATTTTTTTTGCGTCGCAGATCCAGAAATTTTTAATCTATTAATCCCATACTTTAGCTGGCTTTTTCGGGGCATATAACGATCGTCCGGGGGAGTGAATAACACCACCGGTAGGCATAGAGTTGCTCATCGACCGTTTAAGAGTTTTGCCGGAGGGCACACGTTAATGTGTCTTTTTCGAATGATTCTGTTGTAAAAACAAGGTTCCCCCAGAAAGTCCCTCAGCAAATTCACCGCAGCGCAGCACAAGCTTTGTTTAAGCGTGTCAGTGATTTTGTCGACACGAGGCACCCACAGCCTGTGTTACTACTTTTGTTGGTCGAAGGTGATGGTGGCTGAGAAGACGTAATTTCAATCTGGTGGGTGAAGAGATCGGCGCACTACTATAAAAATGGGCGACTATCCAAGCATCGAGTCATACAGAGAACGATATATTAACATGTTTATTCCGCGCGACTTCGCGAATCAGCTCTCGGCACGAATTATAACCCCCCACCCCCCCGATGCCCCACGATGCCTCTTCATTTGGAATTTCCTCGTAGGAAAATTTCTTCTTTTTTTGAAGAGATAAAAACGCATTCCTTCTTTTCTTTTCTTCTTCGATTGGTGGTAATAAAACCGCATATGATGTGCGGTATCTTCTGATACTGTCGATAATAAACAACATAAATGATCTACAAAATTCAGTTCAGAGATCGGTGCTGGGTTTTATAAACCAGTAGGACCTCTTCGCCGAAGTTTATTCATCTTATTCATAAAGTTAAGATTTAAATCACATTTCTGTTCGTTTCTTCCCCCAGAACGTTGACTCGTCGGGCAGGAGGAGCATTGAATTTTCCAGACGATACCATTTCAAAATATTTCGGATCTTTACTATGGTCTTCTGGATCGGATAAAACACAAACCATCACTTTGCTGTCGCTTTCCTCGAATTATTTTATTGGTTGAATAGTTGTTGCAATAGATTCCAAATCAGTCAGACCTCTTCTTCAAAAACTCTGTTACTGATTACTACTGTCAAACATCACTATTCACTATCCGTAACCGTCGCCCGTCAAAAATCACTAATCACTATCGGTCGCCGAATACTTCGCCGTCCCAACTGGAGTATTGCTGATACAACACTATTCAGATCTCTCTCCTACTACTGAAGTATCAACCCGATCCCATCCACGGGAATTGTCCGTCTTTCGTCAGAAAGTAAGTGGCTCGGAATCAACTCACTGGTCCTCAACACAAACTGTCCTCTTCGAGCTGTGTCGAAGAGCTTTGCAAGTTTGCCACACTATCTCTTCAAAGTGGTTCTCCCAAGTTCGCGCCCGCATGACGAATCGGTGGAAATTGACTTTATAACTAATCCGTCGCTTGCTATAGATAAGATTTTTTAATTCAAATCAGCTCCATTAGTTGCGCAAATCAGTGACACTAGAGAGTTAGGATTTGGCAAATCAAGTCCTATCAGTAGAACTAAACGGTTTAGGAAAGCTGACCTCATTTTATCCCACACAAAACCAACTGGGCAGAATGTCACAATAAACCTCCAGCATATTTATTTCCTAATCAGGTCACAGATTTTCCTTCATCATAAATCGCCACAATACCAGACTAGTGATAGACTGTCCCTAGGACCTGCCTGTGTCTATGTCTCGGCCGACCTGTCCTCGTCGGCCTGGGGGGTCGGGGGGGTCGTCCGGGCTTTCTTTCGCCCCTCTCCTATTTCATGAGAGGAGGCGACAACTAACTTGTTCTTAGTGTCTGAACAGTTTTTAAATAATATTAAAATATTTTTTATTTACATTTAATGTAACGAAACTTTTAATACGGGATTATAATAACTTTTACGCGCCCGCTCAAATGAAGCTGCGAGGCTGCGAATCTCCGACTAACCTTCTCTTGAAGGAAAAAAAACCCATTTATATGATGCTTAATCTTGCCCCTACATTGTTCTGGGACTGTTCTTGTCATTCATTGGCACATCCCTGAAAATAGATGGGAGGACCAGCCGAGGCCCAGAGGAGCGGGGAGGAAGGATCCCGCCAGAGCCGCCCGCGCCGCCAGCCCCGCCGGCGGAGGGCCCGCCCCCCCGCATTTTATTATTTCTAATATTGGGGACTTCTGGTAATAATATTGGAGACCGGTCTGGTTATATGATTTTCACTTGTTTATTTTGAATGGTAGGAATCCTCTCCCATCTCTTCCTCTCCTCCCTCTTTCCCTCTCGTTTGCCCCGTCCACCATATAGCATTCCAGATAAATAACGGAAAGTAGGCGCGGCCGGCGCCGGACCAAACAAACGATTATCCTAATAATTTGAGATTCCTGTCAAATTGTCAAACTAAACTTCAGAAATAACATCAACAACAGAAAACAGGATCAAACAAACCCCTCATTGATTTTGTCTCACAACTCAAACAAACCAACCCCCACACACCACCCCGCCTCTTTCTATGCAAAACTTCGAAACAACACCAAATAGCGCCCGGCCCCGCATTAATATTGCCAACAAATGACTAAAGGGGTGGGTCTCAAATAAATCGAAATAAATAATCGGCCCCATCTCAAAAAATCAACACCATCACAGCACAGACAGCAGAAGACAGCAGCCTCCTCTTATAATGTGAATAATGTGGCGTGCCGCGATTGTGAAGTGGTGGAATTAGTGGCGAATGTGGAAGTGCGAATGTGGCGCCATTCAACTTCAACTGAACACAAACAAAACCAATATCCGGAACACAATATTTTCAACTGTTGTTTGTAACGCCAACCACACTAAAACAAAATTTGAGACTATTGTATTGGAGCAGAGAGTGTTGCTTATTTGCTAGTACACGCGTTGCTGTGTGTGTAATGTGCGCTTCCTCAATGGTTTTCATTAGTGTTTGGCACGTTCGCACGACAGTTTGTAACACTTACATATATATTCATCATTTCATGTTTTGAATTTTGAATAAAGTGAATTCGTATAGAAAATATATATCTATTACGAAATTGTAGATTCTATACACTGTAGACAGGTGAACGAATATGATTGTGAGTCATGTCAGGTAAAAGTAATTTGATTAGAAATTTGAATTCATGGTTTGTAGGATTCTTGTAAATGAAAATACCGGGAAGATAGAAGTTAGGGTTTATTTTCACATAATCAACGGAACTAAAAACGGCATGGCATGGACAAATCAGAAAGTAAATAAAAGCAGTCTATATACACGCAGAACACTTGAGTAAAGGAGAACAGGTCATCATGCGAGTCAGCGATAAAGGGATGGACAATAAAGCACGAATTCCGTCATTTTATATAAAAGCTCGAACCCTCACATTCACGCCTCGTCGATTTCAAATAGGGATCCCATAATCAAACGTTGAGGTGGCTTTTGATGGCCTGGATGATCGCCGGCGCGGGGTTCATTGTCTGGAGCTTAGCACATCCACGGAGCTACCAAAAGGATTTCACATTTCCAATATTTTCTCCGTCAACTTGTCACGAAGGTTTATAACATGAGATTTCCCAACAGACCAAAGCCTCAAAAACCGAAACAGCGTTCGACTCACGGCGTCACATCGGATAGCTTTACAGTGGCGTACTGAGGATGAGCCTCGAGAAGATCAAAACCCCCGTAACTGATTGGTTATATATTTTTGTTCTTGACCATGTGCCGTCTGAGAAAATACTTTCCGCTGTGAGCATCAGCCTATAAGAGGGAATGTAAGCCGGAAGATCCAGAACGAAATGAGAGAATTTGGCGCTCATGTGGAGTGGCGTTGTTAGACACACACAATAAAGTTTGCACCCGAATGGAGAGCTTCGGTAAGAAACACAGATTCCCAGGCTTTAGGTTGCAAGGTTGGTGTATTCCAGAGCTAATTGACGTGTTTTTCCATATATTGCCATTAAATCGCGTCTAAACCCTCTGCGAATTTCCCCGTAGACATGGAAATATGAGAGGAGTTGCTCGTATGCGACGATCCTTGAGTATTAGCCAATTTCGAATTTCTTGAACTGATGAAAAGCGTTCCTCGGTCTGATGGATGAAACAATAGGCAGTCCAAAGGGAAAGAAGAATATGTATCAGAAAGCATTGAAGAACAGTTTCTGAGTCCGTTTTTTTTTTTTTTTTTTTTTCGGCAAGGAAATGCGAAGGGAAAACGACTGAACGCATCCCACGATTGTTAAGATGTAATAATTATTTTGTTAGTAGAAGGTTTTTTTATGGGTCATTTGGAATCGATACTGTAGACCTCCCATGGTTTTGCGTCGCCTTGATCAAATGATTTGTTGGCCTCTGGAACAAAACCGGTTTATTTTAACAGCAGACATACAATCTTACAACTCGTTTCAACGTCTTCCAAAATGAGAATGGTAATGTCGGACTTCTGATAAAAAAATGATGAATTTCCTGACCCTGGATGACCCCAAACAACGGTTATCGTGGTATTCCTGCAATGGGAGCGCATGACATACTTGATATGGACGAATTCGAAGCGAAGAATTGTGTAGCATCATGGCACGACCTGAGGACATCAGGAGGAATAATCCCAAGATTGCCATTCTCTTTAACGGACGATGTCATAAGGAAAGCATGCAAAAGTTCAAAAACCCCAACGATCAATTTTGTCCGTTTTTTTTTTTTTTATTTTTTTTTTTTTTTGTTTTTTAAATTTTTTTTTTTTATTTTTTTTTTTTTTTTAATTTTTATTTTATTAAGTTTATCATTGACTGAATCCTCCTGGTGTTATCAAACATAACGAACTGAGCGTAGGTCTGGTTATTTAATGTAAAATGTTTGTGATAAAGTAGTGCCTCCAGTCCACTTTCGGACAGCCTCTACGATAGCGAAGTCAAGCGCTATCCTTTGCCCAACGGCAAAAGCTTGTTTTTTTGCTCACCAAATGATTGACGTTCTGGAGAAGAATGCTACGGGCCTGCCGCTTTGATTGAGTGTTGCTGCTGCTTTTTTTGCAGCTTATAGCATCGTCCCAGAAGCATCAGTCTCGATACAAAGGGTTTATCTTCGTCGCTATGCTGCCACAACTGCGCCACAATTCAGACTCAGTTTTTCAAACGCTGTTTTGGCATCGTCCGATAAAGAACTGAATCGCTCTGAACACGAGACGTATTAAGCAAGAGAAGTGTCTTTATCCATTGGAATATAACTACGAGGCCTATCAATCGTCTAAGTGAGCCAGATTTTGAGAAGTGCATTTCACGATGGTTTGAAGACGATCCGTATCTGGTTTCATCAATCGTGGGAAATGGTATATCCAGGAGATTTATTTTCTTTGACACATAAATACATTTATTTTCATTGAGTTTGTATCCCCGATCCTTGCAGCCTCTAATAATCGATTGAGATTGATAGCGTGTTCTTCACGAGTTCTACCACCAATATCCAATTATCCACGTATGCATAAACTCCTTCAATTTGTTTTCATCGATGAATTGGTCTACTTTCCCTACTGGAAGGCCGCCACGCCATTCGTTACTCCGAACGGAATTCCTTGTAAATTGGAATAGTCTACCGTTCACCTCGAAAGCGTTACGGTCTGATCGCAATCAGGAATTTCTTCTGATAATATGCATCTTCCAAAATCCAAAGTACTGAAGAATGTATACTTGTTAGATCATGATCATGGTTTGAATCTTTGGTAGAGATAGGAATCTAATTCGGTGTAAATATTTATGGTACGACTGTAGTCCATAACCATACGGCCGTTTGTGTCTCTCTCCATGGTTACGATGACTTGACACGCCAGCGGTGAAGAACTTTTTCTTTTATCACACTTTGCTCAAAAGCCCGATTAATTTCAGAAGTTATGAATTTCCGATCTTCAGAACTGTAATTTCTTGATCTCGTGGCTATAGTCTCATTTGGGTTTTAAAATTGAAAAAGGCAACTGTCCTTTATTATGACAGATGAGGCATTGATGTATTTTCGATGTCATATGTTGTAAAAGAACATGATCAACGACGTAGTCTCCGCTGATGATATTTTCAATCCATGAGCTATCTATAATGTCCTATACCAATATAAGTCGGCGCAATAGGTTTTCTTGCTCTTTTCCATGATTCCAAATTTGAACTTTCGGTAGAACTTCGCCTTGTATACTTAATCAACACCGCAGTAAGAGCCATGAGTATGAACCCGTGCACGAATTGGAGGCCAATGAGATTTGCTATTCACTTGATTTTTGGATTTGAGATGAAGATCGTCAGCACAAAACAGATATGCTTTTTAATGCAGGAATGAGGAACTCTTGCTACTCTCCCATCCCAAGTGTCGATGAGAGCATCTAATACCTTTCCCTGATCTTGATTGTCATGAGAGAGTGATTTCTGACAGGATGGGGCGTCTGACAAATTGAGAGCAGCGACGAGTGATGCTCGAAGAAGCGACATTTTAGCCTCTTGAGCAAAGGTTCGCTGACCACCACGCATACTTTAGCCCCTGTCCGAGTATTGCACTTTAGACAATATCGTTTGTCGGCGGGACAAGAACGCCGAGTGTGTTTAGTGACGCACCACACCACGAACAACATGTAGATTGGTCTTTGTTTAAGATTGATGCAGCTGAAGAGTCTCAAGTAAGAGCTGTGCATCGAACCATCCAGAGCTTGTAGTAGGTACAGACGAGTCATTCCGTATAGCAGCCATTACGGGCGCCCCATCAACTTGTGGGTGAGATGCATAGAATTAAGCATGTTCTTTCTGCCAAGTTCTAATTATTCTAGCAGTTTCATACGCAACTTTAGGATCAGATTTTATGCTCACAAGTAACTCTGTCGGATAATAAGAGTTGCGAGTCCATTGATAAATGCGTCACGAGAATATTCAACCTTGATATTACCAGAGGCTGACCACACTTTGACAGTCACAAAACGAAGCTAAATTCCTTTAGTGCCGGCGTGGAAAAATTGAGCCAAGGTTCGCACTTTCTGCTGCTTTGCTTCCGAGTCGCTAATTAATCTCACATGGCGCGCAAATATGGTGCTTCTGTTCTTTATGTAAGCCGTCGTCGACATATTTAATTAGCGTCGAATAGAAGCACATTACCAGAAAAGTAAGTGTAGATATCGGCGATACGAAATGATTTAAGAAGAATTAGTTTATCTTTGACAGATAAAGGTGAGGTTGGATTATCACATGCATTTTCAAAAATTTGAAAATGTTCGTTTCCAATGTCTCCCATGAACTTGTTGTCGTCTGCTGCGTTGGATCAATTCTAAAGTTTGAGTGACGCAGAAATTTATCCATCGTTTGAATTAGTTCCTTGAATGTAATGAAAATACCGTGAAGTAGAAGTTAGGGTTATTCAATAATCAACGAACAAAAAGAGCATGGCAATGACAATCAGAATGTAAAATGAAATGCAGTCTATACACCATGAACACTTGATTAAAGGAGAACAGTTCACATGCGAGTCAGCGATAGAATGGTTGGACAATAATGGCATCGAAATTTTTAATAAAAAACGTCATTATTAAATGCGTCGAACAACACAAGTTCTACCAAGAAAAAATCTTGAAATGAAATTTGAAGTCGATACGTCCATTTCTCGGGTCATGACATCATTTCAAATATCGATGTGTCTACGCAGGTAGACAGGAGAACGGTTGAGGGT
>CAJQUW010015803.1:0-13760 GCA_907163375.1 Prostheceraeus crozeri | reverse complement strand
TGCTCTCAGCGCAATAAAGGCTCGTTGTGGAAAGCACTACATCAAAAACTGACTTGCATTTTGTACATCCTGCATGGTAGGTAAAATATATATATATATATAATATATTTATATATTTATTTATATTATATATATATATATATATATATATATTATATATATATATATATATATAAGAAAGTTGCGCTCCTGCACCCACCGAATTGGTAATCACCTGCCCCACGGACAAATATGAAATGTAAGCCCCTGCCTCACAACTGTACGCTCCCTGCCACCATGTGCTCTCCTGCCCCACGTATGAGCTTTTGAGGGCGGAATATGATTGTGCATTGATATGTATGTTGTGAAAGAAGTTCTGATGGCTAGTCCAGCGCCTCCAAATGCCTGTGGTCCGAACGATTGCTCTCTGTAGGCCCTGGGTCCCTTAAATTTTCGTATTTAGAGTTAGCTTTTGCGTATTATGATCGTGCTGTGATATTGTTCTGATATGAATGAAGATATTTGACAGTCAGGAGCACTCCAAAATTGCATGGTCCGTTCCATTGCTGTAGGCCCTCAATTTTTGCTTTTAGATTTAGCTTTTGCGGAATATGATTGTGCGCATTGATAAAATGTACTGATGGTGGAAAGAAGTCTTATGGTTGTCAGAGAAACTCAAATGCCTGGTCCCGACGAATGCTGTAGGCCATCAATTTTCGTATTAGAGTTAGGCTTTTGCGGAATATGATTGTGCTTTGTATGTACTGTGTTGAAAGAAGTGCTATGGCTGTCAGAGAGAACCTCCAATTGCTGGTCCGACGATTGCTTGTAGGCCATCAATTTTCGTAGTTTTTTTAGAGGTTAGCTTTTGCGGAATATGATTGTGCTGTGTTATGTATGATTTGAATGAAGATATATGACAGTAGAGACCTCCTATGCCTGGTCCGACGATTTGCTGTAGGCCCC
This sequence comes from Prostheceraeus crozeri, assembly GCA_907163375.1. Taxonomy (NCBI): domain Eukaryota; kingdom Metazoa; phylum Platyhelminthes; order Polycladida; family Euryleptidae; genus Prostheceraeus; species Prostheceraeus crozeri. Next base: position 12,815 of record CAJQUW010015803.1, on the reverse strand, counting down.
CTGGTCCCTTCTTGTACTAAGTGGGGCAGGAGAGTACAAATTCTCGGTTGGGCCGGAGAGCACATTTTTATTTATATATATATTATTATATATATATATTATTTATATAGATATTTTACTTTTGTATAATTTTTCGTTGGTTAACTTGCATTGGTAATTTCATTTATATATAATAAATTACTAGCTTCATAAAAGTTGTATTAATTACGTCTGCAATGAGTACCTCTAAAACTTCAATAACGTCGTTGGTGTTTCAGGCGTTACCGTTTTAAAAATTAATGTCATAAATGAGCATGATAGCCGCATCACAGTAAGACTTTTCATGGTCGCAAGTGATTCAAAAGAACAGGGGTGTCTTCTTAGGTTTATTGGCTAAAAGAATTACTAAAAAACAATATGTACAGGCCCAACGGTTTCGCGTGTTTTTTCACGCTTCCTCAGGGGCTACTAACAGATAAGACCTTACGGGCTAAAATCGGTCATGTACAAAGCACAGGAGGTGTAACAGCACAGTAACAGCTCCTGTTGCTGTTTACTGACGATTTTTAGCCGTAGGTCTTATCTGTTTTGCCCCTGAGGGGACAGCGTGGAAGTGAAACACGCGAAACGTTGGGCCTCCCTTTTGTACATATTGTTTTTTAGTAATTTCTTTTAGCCCACAATAAGCCTAAGAAGACACACACCTGTTCTTTTGAATCACTTGCAGACAATGTCATAAATGAAAAATAATTTGCTTTTTTTAAAAGAGTCGGTCTTTTTCATTTTTTGACCGCTCCCGTCTTTAATGGGTAATTTGATATTTTTCAGTTACTTTCTAGTGGTTAAAGTATATAATGAAAAGAAGGCTTCGTAAAACAGCTATTTCTTTTCCATTTTCCCTTCACTAAGGCTCAAGCCTAGATATGGAAAAGTTCAGTCACCACAGTCTCAGCAATGTGATTTTTCAGTAAATCTTTTCTGGTCGGGTTCGGGTTTCAATTCATGGCCATTGTTCATCTTTGCTTCAGCACTTTAATACTTTGGTTGAATGGTATTATCGAATGAATGACTTTATTTCATACAATTCAATTTTCCAATGCTAAGTCATCATATCTGAAGGCATGTTCGTTTATTCATTTCGATACATAAATATTTTGTCTATTTTCAAAAGGACGGAAGACAACCTTCATTCAACCCAACAAAACATGGGCGTGCATAATCTAAGATTGACAGAGTAAGTACAAATCGTCATGTGTCGGATCGTTGTTTAGATTTACACAATATGCTGCAAGGCACAGGAATGCGTGCGTCAAAACTTTCTCCACCTATAATTTTCATGTTAACCTATTACATCCGAGCGGGTCGAAAACGAACCCAAACTCTGTTAAAGCAAACGTTTTCTGAACTGCCAATCAATTAATTCATATGCCTGTTGCCATATACTATATACATGTTATGTCTACTGAGTAATGACGGACATTTCAAGATGATCTTATGAAATGTGATCAGAGATATTTGCTCTCAAACTGAATCAATTGCTTCTTGAAATCTATTATCTTTTGAAATCTATAAAAAATGAGGTTTTTTCGCAATTGTCACATATATTTTTACCCGATATTTCAAACGTATTTATGGGGATATTCTATTTCGTTGTCACATTAACTTCACTTATAAATGCATCTATAATGAATTTCCTAATGAGGTTTTACACTGTTTTATGCAAAACTGATGTTGGGTCGTTTTCGACCCACTCGGAACAAATAACCTTAAAATTCGCATAAGATTCATGAAATCTATGATGAATAATTAGACAAAATTTTGATAAAATCATGCTATTTGTAACATTTTCCTTTTAAATGTTGTGGTTTTTTGTTTTGATATTTCAAAATAAATTTTCAATAGTTTCGTTTTTTTTCAAATGGAGGGATTTTGACTCTTATACAACATGGCGACAATGTCAAAGAAAGGGTAAGAATTATTTAACTCTGTATTATCGATGAGAGTAAATTTATCATTTGTAATACCATATTTCAATCAGTACTTTTTGATTCATTTGACTGCTATCTATTCAACTATTCAATTTACCTATTCAATAATGCAAATTATCCAACTAGCTTTCCAAAGCTCTACAAATACATGTACATAGAAACATGCGTTTTTTAATAAGACCTATTAGTTAGTATCTCATGTTTTTTAAATTTACCAGTAACGTATTGCACTTGAAAATAATTCAGCTCACGTAATGAGTTTCAGCTCACGAGTTTCAAAGGCGACCGACTGTTGATCACTTGTCTTCCCTTAGTACACCTGTGTAATTTTTTGAGTTGTTTTATACTGATGAAAAGATGAAAATTATTCAAAATGAAACAATGCGCTACGCCCGCGAGCAGAAAAATGATCCTTCTTTTGATGTCTCCATTGAACAGTTGAAAACTTTTACCGCTATTGAAATTTTGTCAGGCTATGTGGTGCTGCCAAGACGCAGATATATTGGACTGAAGATGAAGACATGGGAAATAGCATGGTTAAAAAAACCTATGTCGTGTGACACATTTGACAAAATTCTTCAATACCTTCATTTCAAGAAAAATAATGAATTGAATATAGACGATAAGTTCACAAAGTTGCGTCCGATTTTTGATATCACCCAAAAAGCGTGCTTGAAATACTGTCAGTGGACTCAGTGCTCTTCTGTTGACGAAGGCATGGCAGAATATTTTGGTCAACATGGTGCCAAGCAGTGTATCAGGAACAAGCCGATACGATACGGATTCAAAGTGTGGACTCACAATCTATCGAATGGATACCTCATCAACTTTGATCCTTATTGTGGGAAATGTCCGAACAGTTTCACTCAGAAATATTCTGAAGAATTCACGTCTTCCTAACAGTGCTGTATTCTTGGATTTGCAGACTTTTTGACGGCTGGATCGCAATTATATTTTCATATTATTTTTCTTCTGTTTCTCTCATGGACGAGTTATCTCACCGAAAAATTCTTGCGACTGGGACTCTCAGAGAGAACATGTATCATGATGATGCCCAGTTCACTCCAAAAGTAAGATGAAAAAAGCAGCCATGAGGCATGTTTGAGGTATTTCATGACCTAAAGGGTGGCTCGAATCTGATCCGATGGTTGGATAATGTTGTCGTCACACAAATATCAAATTTCGACAATGCGGATCCAGTAGGACAAGCTCGACGATGGAGTTCCAATTTGAAGAAAAGCATATCTGTCGATATACCTCATTCCGCTTCGGAATATAACAAGTTGGCCTGCATGGGAGGGTCCGATAGGATGAACCAAAATACCAATAAATACAAGGTCCGTATACGGAGTCGAAAATAGTGGAACACTTTGTATCGATGGGACATTGACATCTCGTTGAACAATGCCCGGATTCTATTCAAGGAATCTAAAGGTTCAAATATGGATTTCCTGGAGTTCAGGAGACGCGTTGTGCTGGAATATTTACAAAAACATAGCAAGGACTGCAAACCGAAGAGATATCGACCTTCATGCCTGACCGAGAATACAAATCCTCGGTACGATGGTAAAGGACATTTCATTTGCTCCTCATCTCGACTTCGATGTCGAGTAAGTGGAAGCAAAGCGGTGAAATCTTGTTTGAAGTGTAGGCCTAAAGTAAATCTTCACGAGGATTGCTTCGTAAGCTGTCATACTTTATAAACAATTTTTCTATATAATGTATGCACTTGTAATTGTTTCATTTATCTGCAGCCAGATAAGTCAAAATTAGTCGAAGTACGCAACTTGCACGTACACGTATGTACCGGAACTTTTATAGCAAACTACAGGGTGAGGCAAAAGTCACGCCCCAGTAAAAAGAAAAGGAATTTTTTGTTATTCTTCTATTTTTATTATATGTACATCTAATTATCACTGGGGTACAACACAAGATGCATTCAGCAGTTCATAATAACACTTCAAAACTTCAGTCAATGAGATGTTCGAATTGCTTACCGTCAGCAGCAATGCAGTGTTGCAAACGCATTGTAAAAGCACGTAAAACATTGGCCAAGTGGGTAGGAGTCACTCTGCCACATTCATTCATGATATTTTCTTGCAGTTGTTCGATTGTTCGTGGTCGATTATTGTAGACTACAGACTTCAAGTGACCCCATAAAAAATAATCTAAGGGGGTTAGATCGGGAGACCTTGCTGGCCATGGCAAAGGACCCGCCCTACCGATCCAGTGATTCGGAAAGATTTCATTCAAATATTCACGAACTTTTCTGGCGTAGTGGGCTGGAGCTCCATCCTGCATAAACCATACATCATTCAAATCCATTGCATTTCTGATTGCAGGAATGATATTTTGTTGCAACATTTGCAAGTAAGTTTCACCATCTACTGTGTCATGGAAGAAAAATGGACCAATTAGTCTTTGTCCAAGAATGCCGCACCAGACCATGATACGAGGATCGTGTTGAAAGTGCATTTCCTGTGACCAGTGTGGATTTGATTCAGCATAAAAACGGCAGTTTTGACGATTCACATGGCCATTTAAATGGAAAATTGCCTCATCCCCAAAGGCTATATTGGATACAGATAGTTCATTATTCTCAACCCGTTCAAACGTTTCCATTGCAAAATTCATTCTCAAACCATAATCTTCTTCATTTAGTCCATGTGTCAATTGTAGCTTATAAGGATGAAATTTATGGCTTTTTAAAATTCTGTTAACTGCCCTTTGACTGATTCCTACTTCGGCCGCGACTTTCCGTTGTGATTTGATTGGACTTTTACTAATTGTTGCTAATGTAAAAAGAGTATTTTCATCATCGGTAGATGTTCTTGGACGTCCACTCCTTGGAGCATCGGCTACATTTCCAGTTGTTTTAAATTTTTCCAACAATCTGGATATCGTTCTCTGATCCACTGTTTGACGAGCCTGGGTGACGAGCCTGAAAAATGTCACGTGCTTTTCTCATAGAGCAATAACCATCGCCAACGATAAGAATCAACTCGATTTTATCTTCTGTAGACAGTGGCATTGTTAGTGAATAGAAAATAAACAAACAAAGATTTCAATCAATAGCTGTGAGCCTGCGACTAAATTTGCAATCTAACAGAGCTAGATGGAAGACACTTGGTCTAACATTAAACTCTGTAATGGCGAAAATTCTTTCACTTGATTATTGGTATTTCACGACAGCCAATTAAAAACTGGCTTATTCAACGAGCTGCCGGTTGCGTCACACAAGTGGCTCACACAATCTCGAGCCAGGGAAACCTCGAACGACGTTTAGGGGAAATCGCCTCACCACACCACAAACAATGCACACATCATTCTACGCGTTAGTTATCTGGCCTGCGGCGCTAACTGACACCTTCCATCTTATTGTCCGGCAAGGCTTCTTATCGGGCCTCGTTGAATAACAACAGTTACGGACAGAGAGTTGGATGTAAATAATCAACTCCGCAATTTAAAAACATACACATGTGGCGCTAATCTCATTGACTAATCGACTATTGAACTGTTGAACGTCTGAAGTGTTATTATGCACTGTTGAATGCATATTGTGTTATACCCTAGTCATATTTAGATGTACATGTACATATTTAAAAAAATGAGTGACAAAAATTCCCTTTATTTTTGCTGGGGCGTGACTTTTGCCTCACCCTGTACATAGATAACTGTGTATATTCTTGCCACAGAAACTGCTGTATAAATTGTCTATTTTGGTTTGTATATTCTTGATAAACTGTTTTTTTGATTATTTGTTGAATGTTGATAGTAAACATTTTTAGGGTTATTTGTTCCGAGTGGGTCGAAAACGACCCAATCCTAAAAATCGATCTGATTGTTTATCAAAACGTTTCTAAGGGAAATGATAGTTGTTTTTCATGTTGTTGGGGTTAATAATGTTCAAAAATAATTAAATCTACAAAAATTAATTCCCAGGCACTAATGGGTTAATTGATTTTGAATAGTCGACCAAAGCTATGTCAAATATTTCACAATTTCAGCAAGAATTTCACATCCTTGTCTGTTTGCTTTTTTGGCTGAAAGCGACATTCGGTTCAGATCGATTAAATCAGCTCGATGATCATGCGGACATCAGTCACCCAAACATTTCAATACGATACCTCACATGCTGCGCGAATTCTCAATGTTTCTCTGAAGCAACCAGAAGGACTCAGTAGAAACATTGCTTCAGCTTCAACATTTTTCTCAAATCTCATGCCTGTTCAAGCAGGCAATGTACCTACGCATGCCATGAGGAAATGCCTCCGCCATGTCATTCAGGAAATGCCAACAACAGGAAGAGGAAAATTACAAAGTCAATTTCCTTTTCCATACGTCTCCTGAGAAAGACTGTATTATAGAACATGTATTAAGACTTCAGCAACGAAGAGCATTGAAATGAAGCCACGAGCGAGCCAAACAGGAAATTAGTTGTTTCTTGGCTGCAAGAAGGAAGCAACTCAATATCGCAGACGTTTGTGCCACTTAAATTACGCGTAGTTGCGTTTGGTGTTTTCAGATAGCAAGCAAATAATTAGACCTAACTTGGTGAAGATCGAAAAATGATGCGGAAAATTAAGGAGGACCCCACCAAATGATCTGAACTTAACTGGGATTTTCCTTAATAATTTCCTTTCTCCTTTACAGTATGTAGGCCTACATCAAATGTCATTTTAAATGAAATATCAAAAAGTTGAGTTCATTTCCTAAGATGTCAGACTCAGATTTTCATTAATCTTCAATTTATGCAGCAATGTTGGGAAAATCTAGACTGGGTGCACCAGTTGATTTATCTTTAGATTAAATTCATAGGATGATTCTGCATGAAAATACTGTAGAAAGAATATGCCATTCCACGCCAAATTAAAGATCAACAAAAGTATTTCAAAAACCCAACCGATAGAGTTGATGAGATGCAGGTACGTACGCCATTTCTTTCAACGTGAGGAATTGTCCAAATTACATGTAGAGATGCATCAAAGTCGGGCCGATGGCAGCTTGGATGCCCACGGCTCGGTTCGACTTCATTTCTTTCAACCGACTGGAGCCGCGACTCCTCGCCTTGGCTTGAAATGTTGTCATTGGAAGTCGCTGGAAAAGAAATCGCTCCGGACTGAAATTGTCACAACACTCAATCTAAAGTCTGAATATGTCAGTCCTGTCAAAGCCTTCTGTCAGGGAGAAGTCACGTTAAGTTTCATTCTTTCCTTCATTCTTCCCTATTTTTTCATCACATCCTACAGGATAGTAATGGACAATAGTTATGACATTGTATAATAGACAATCATTATTAACAATTTAGTTTGCAGCATATAAGTAAAATCTACACAATTTTCCTTTGCCTTGACTGATGTCCGAGACGTTAGTGAAAGTGTCGAAAGATTTACAGTAGTTTGTTGCATTATTGTGCAGTTCAATTTCAGCATGATGGCAATAAGGGGCCATCCATAAAGGACGCCCGAAACATATTGGCATTTTTCAACTCTCCTTGCCTCGTGGATTCAATCTCGATTTCGTTTCTCAATTTCGAGTTCAAATTTGTCGACCTGACTACAATCACGTACTCATATTTGTAATTTAAATTACAACTGCAACATGAATCCGAACAACATTTGTTATTCATTGATACAATTTAGTGCATGCTAGTGAATTCAATTTCGATCTCGTCTCTCAATCTCGAGATCTCGAAATCAATATTACAAGTAGGCCTATATCAAATTGTTCAAATTTCTCAGAAAAAGTAATTAATTACAGACAGTTGATTTTTTTCTGTACATAGTCTATAGTCGAATTTGTAATTGAAATTGAATGAACAACACAAATATGGACTGCATTTGCATTCATCAATACAGTTTAGTAGGCTAAATCTGTGCAGAGCAATATTCTCACTGCTGAGAACTGTTTCCAGCCGCAACGAAGTCACCTGAACTCCCAAGCTAGCATGACAAATATTATTGAAGTGAAAGTTTTGTTCGCATAGAAATTAAGTCATCACTACTAACCCTTTAAAAGTCAAACACATGCTGAATGGTGCCACATTTCGGTTTTACGATTGATACTCATTGTATATGACGACCACGTAAAAATGTTAAGAGCGTCACGTTCGTGCCGCATAATCGGCGTTAGAATGTGATTGTATATAAATGCAATTACATGATAAGGGCTTAAGATGCTTCATGTCTGACACTGACAAATTTAGTTTCGTAATTCCGTCTTTATGCATAATTGCAGAAATGTTTCATGTACGATAAATCAGGATGAACGATCCCTATTTGCGTAAATACGATGAAAAGAATGTTTCCCAAGATTTTATACTTCATTATTTCAAGGGAAGATAATTCTGTTAATCTTAGTTCTAAATATCAAGCCAGACAAAGCACAATCTTAGAAGATTAATTAAATTACCGGATTCTTGACAAGAAAAGGGTGGAAAGCAGAGGGAGAATACCATACTTTAACGATGATGTCAAACGTCAAAACAGCCTTAATGAAATAGTTGAGTTATCGCAGTCATTGAGCTACTAGCTCTTATTGAACTACATCTCTTCTCGTCTGCATGGATAACCTATGAGAATACAACACCATTGGGTAAGCCTGCCTATACGAGTAAGCTGAAATGATGGACAATTTTGGTTTTACGAAGCTTTACGAGCAATAAGCTCAGAAATCTAAGTTTTATTTGGAAAAAAGGAAAACAATTAGAAATTAAATTCAATGGGATTAATGAAATTCATAAAAACAAGCTTATGATGCATATACCGTACACACTCTTTAGTAAAATTAATACTACCGGTACATAGGGTTTGTCACATGAAACTGCAATCAATGCAATCATGAATGTAATTGTAAATGTTTTTCTCTCTGGAACGGTGGAATGGTCTTTTGATGCACAATGAAAATCAAACTTTAACCAAGCCAGCTCATAGCCAGTATGTTCGTACAGTATTTTGTTCACTGAATAATGGACTACGCATATTTGAAGTAAAGAGAGGAAAGTTAAAAAACCAACGGATGAGTCTTATTTAATGTCTTATTGCCTGGCTTTTTGAATGTCGATGCCCGACGACCGAGCACTTGCCCGACAATGACCGTTGAAACGATCGAAAGGTCTCGCAATAGAACAAGAGATAAAGCTCATTAGTTTTTTTAACCTTCCTCACTGCATCTCGCAGCATTGTGTGCCTGGTCCAATCAATATTCTTTGTCACCATCGACGACTATGAGACTTGATGAATTCACGGCTTCCCACAAATATGGCGAGTAGGCCGTATTCTTGACGCCTTTCGGTACGTTCTCACGAAGTGGCTTGAGGAAATTGAAAAATTATACCTTTCTAAAATAATAATTAATCATATGTATATCAAACCTTCTGTTGTAAATGATATAGAATCGATATTTTTCGCTTCCATCTCTGTTTCTATACTGTTTACGAGGCATGCGAATATACGATAGATTTTCCCCTTGTATTTTACGTCACGACCAAGAGCAATAATATATGTGCTATCAAACACAGTTTTCATCGAGAATTATCGAATAGAAGTATAAATATATTCTTTCTACATTATATAGATGACCATATACCACTAAATATGTTGCGCGAATAGAATACTTATGGATTAATATTGTGACGTAAAAATGACAATTTGACTATCGTCACGATGTAGAAATATAATAACTATTTAATACCGCGGATATATTACCGATTTCCTCTCGTTATATCGTTTAAATATTCTGTTTCACTTTGATGCAGTATGACTATTGATACATGGATAGATTTTATGTTGTTTGAATAGAAATACTTATCGATCAATTTTGTGACGTAAAATACAGATTGACTGAAATCACGGTAAATAATCGATTTATCTTCTTTCCCCATTTCTCCGGGACATCATTAGAAATTAGAAGAAAAACACTTACTTTATAAACAGGTCACATTTTTGCTACAAAAATATCTGAAGTCTCTATTGAAATGAAACACTACTCGTTACAGAGTTTTCTAAACAATGTCAATAGCAGTAAGAGTGTTGAGTTGATGATTACTATTTTCTATGCCGTAAGAAAGTATATTCTTTTCTAAGTTCAAAAAAGACAGCAATCAATTGAAGTGATCACTTTTTCACTAAGAAAGTTTGTACTGTAGTAAGCAGCTAGGTGTCAGTTCTGTTCGAAAATAATTTCCTTTGAGAAGAACTTTCATTCGCTTTGAATATAGTCCTGTAGGTTGGGGCAATTGAAGCTTTCTTGATAGAAACGTATTGGTTAATTGTAGCAGTCCCTGAAAATGCAATTGTAACGATAATGTGCAAATAATAAAATCATCTACAATTTATCATTAAGCAACATTGCATAACATATAAAACGTTATATAACTACATGAAAATACATTACAAAAGATACACATGAAGGGTCATATATATCAAATAATTAGATCAGAACTATTGAAAAAAATGTGTATAATATGTAAAAATGTTTTTATGATTGAAAATATTAACACATTCTTAATCGGTGCGCGTCATCTGGGTTTGTTTCACATGTAAATGATAAGATGAAGAAGTTTATATGGGGGGGAAATGATGCATATTAAATTAATTATTTAGGCTGTTATCTTACCTTGATTAAGTTAAAAACTTTCTAATTTGGGGATCATCTGCCCTCTGATCACGACGATCGACCCAACTTTCAAAGCTGCAAAAGTAACGTGTTTGAAATATTTGGTATAATGGAATTCATTTGTATATTTATTTTCAATTTGCTTATCTGAGTTGTTCGTAATTCGCGATAAGTTCCACTGTGGTGTGGGGTTCTCAGTTTGAATATATCCGGCCACATCTTCTTTCTTTTGCTCGCAGTTTGAGTTGCAGCAACAGGAAAGTTGCCTGGACAAGATTGTTCCTGTTACCAGGGTCCGGTCCCGGTATACAGCAATGAATCTGTAAAATACGCTTTATATAATTTGATTTTAATCTATCAGGGTAAGCTTTCGACATAGGAGAGATTCAGAAAATAAAGGGTTCAAGCTTTATCAAAATGGGACTAAAGTTATTGATTTCTTAAAAGAAGTCTATATGTATAAAGGCTCTATATGGCTTTACGCACATGGAAAAAAAATGAAGTACCTCACCAGGTTTGTCATTAATGTAATACTAAAAAGTACCTCGGGTTAGCCAACACCTATATTTATACCATCTCTCTTTCAAGTATATGAGTTTTCGATTTAGTTTTTTTAGTTTTGATTTATTCAGATTTTTAAAATTAGTGAAAGTTTTTTGAAGTTGCTCGTTTTTTTTAGTACGCATTTTTAAAGATTCATTTAAAAAGAATCTATCTTTTATTATATCTTGATTTTTTATTAATAAGAAATGTAAGCCATAATTTCATTAATTATTGGAATTAATTCATTATAATTATAAGAAATTATATCAATAATAATCTTTTGAGATGCCTTTTTTTTTTAATATAGGGCCATTATTATCATAGTTTTGCACCAGGAGATATGTAACTTACTTTAATTTGTTTCTAGGAATAGCAATATACGTTATGATATGTAATGTATTACATCTCTTCATGTACAATGTCTTCAGAGGAAACCCACAATGCTGTCATTTTCGAACTTGTCTAACTATCCAAAAACTTGCGGATGTATTGGGATTATTGGATATCGCTTTACTGGTTCACTGCGGTCGTTGCTAATATTTTGAGTGTCCCGCGAACACCATCTTGTGGTCCCTTGCCTATGACAGACTTCACAATAGTTCCATTGAGCGTTCAAGAAGAAAATAATTCGTAATGGTTTTCAATAAGAGAAAAAATCGTTTTGGTTGCGGATATTGGCTCGTCGGACTATCAGTCCAATATATAATATCCTTAACGTTTCTGGCATTATGTCGTCCGCAATGCTGATGAGATTTTTTATAATGCTGAAATAATAGTCATGGAGTTTGATGAAGTGAATCGCTGACTTAATACGACAGTCTTGTGCTGAAGAATGTTTTGGTTATTCCAATACAAAACAACAGGGTGAATTGTTACTTGCTCTTGATTCCAAAACGCAGACTGGACTTCTTCAGAAGATTTGCATGTATAGTTTTGACTGAAATCCATAAGAGCCAATACCTGTCCATCCGATAGATTGTTTTTCAAAGTTCTCTGTTCGATGTTCTGATTCTTATAGTTTCGTACATGGCTTGCAAAAGATCGTAACTCTCTTCGAAAAATTTCTTGAAATCTAGCAGTGTCTGAAGTTTCAGTAATAATTCGGGTTTTCTTCTTCCCATCTTCAGAAATGCGGCGCCATTCATGAAAAGATATATCTTCAGTTAGCCTATCTTGTATGCGACAACAGATTTCCTCGATGTCTTCTCTTCGAAGGAGGAATTCTTCAGGGTTATGGCTGTCAACAATATGAGCTTTCTTCAAAGCTTCAAGCTTAAGTGCCATATTCTGATGTTGAGTGCAAAGACAGATGTTTCTTGCACAGAACCGAACTAAAACAATATACTTTGGCCTAAATCGGCAGAACATTGGATATGATATTGGAAATTCTGGATTTTCGCTTCGAAATATTTGATATACATTCTTCAAATAATCCACTAGCATTCTCTTCTGATATTTCTGACCATCAACTTTGATGAAATCGCGTTTGCCAGGAAACATTCTGGATATATCTTCTCTACAAAGGAAGTTTACAACTTCTCTTTTGCTTTGTACATGGCGTAATCTTCTTTTGGATTTTTCTTTGAGTTTTGAAATAGTCTTCTTCTCATCGCAATCCTTTCCCTTGTATTGGCACATGTGCGAAGTCGTGGGTGTATTGCGCAATTTTACCCTCATCCGATAAATCAT
>CAJQUW010015802.1:37500-44897 GCA_907163375.1 Prostheceraeus crozeri | reverse complement strand
AAGTGGTCCGAATTTTCGATGCGCCAGTAGCAACCATCGTCTTTCTCGTCAAAAAGTTAGGTCGACAAAGTTTTTCCCACCCTACCCCTACCCCCCGACCCCCCCAGTGTCGCCCCCCGGAGAGCACACACACATAGCTGCTTATCTCGGCTTCTAGTGGACGGATTTTGTTCGTTCGGGTTGCATTCGAAAGAGATGAAAAACTAACCTATGACATTTTTTGGCGCGAGTCAATCCGATCAGCCGTTCAAAAGTTAGAGCGGTTACAAGATTTTAGGAAAGGTTGAAAAAATCCTAAGTGTCAGAGTGACTGTGTACGGTAAAAATGAAAAATTTTTTCCAAAGTGTCGAATTTCGATGCGCCAGTGCTACCATCGTCTTTCTCGTCAAAAGTTAGGTCGACAAGTTTTTCCCACCCAACTCCCCCTACCCCCCCCCGGGAGAGCTAGCTGCTATCTCGGCTTCTAGTGGACGGATTTTTTTCGTTCGGGTTGCATTCGAAAGAGGATGAAAAACTAACCTATGACATTTTTTGGCGCGAGTCATTCCGATCAGCCGTTCAAAAGTTAGAGCGGTTACAAGATTTTAGGAAAGGTTGAAAAAATCCTAAGTGTCAGAGTGACTGTGTACGGTAAAAATGAAAAATTTTTTCCAAAGTGTCGAATTTCGATGCGCCAGTGCTACCATCGTCTTTCTCGTCAAAAGTTAGGTCGACAAGTTTTTCCCACCCTACCCCTACCCCCCTACCCCTACCCCCCCCCGGGAGAGCTAGCTGCTATCTCGTCTTGTAGTGGACGGATTTTGTTCGTTCGGGTTGCATTCGAAAGAGGATGAAAAACTAACCTATGACATTTTTTGGCGCGAGTCAATCCGATCAGCCGTTCAAAAGTTAGAGCGGTTACAAGATTTTAGGAAAGGTTGAAAAAAATCCTAAGTGTCAGAGTGACTGTGTACGGTAAAAATGAAAAATTTTTTCCAAAGTGTCGAATTTCGATGCGCCAGTGCTACCATCGTCTTTCTCGTCAAAAGTTAGGTCGACAAGTTTTTCCCACCCTACCCCTACCCCTAACCCCCCCCGGGAGAGCTAGCTGCTATCTCGGCTTCTAGTGGACGGATTTTGTTCGTTCGGGTTGCATTCGAAAGAGGATGAAAAACTAACCTATGACATTTTTTGGCGCGAGTCAATCCGATCAGCCGTTCAAAAGTTAGAGCGGTTACAAGATTTTAGGAAAGGTTGAAAAAATCCTAAGTGTCAGAGTGACTGTGTACGGTAAAAATGAAAAATTTTTTCCAAAGTGTCGAATTTCGATGCGCCAGTGCTACCATCGTCTTTCTCGTCAAAAGTTAGGTCGACAAGTTTTTCCCACCCTACCCCTACCCCTACCCCTACCCCCCCCGGGAGAGCTAGCTGCTATCTCGGCTTCTAGTGGACGGATTTTGTTCGTTCGGGTTGCATTCGAAAGAGGATGAAAAACTAACCTATGACATTTTTTGGCGCGAGTCAATCCGATCAGCCGTTCAAAAGTTAGAGCGGTTACAAGATTTTAGGAAAGGTTGAAAAAATCCTAAGTGTCAGAGTGACTGTGTACGGTAAAAATGAAAAATTTTTTCCAAAGTGTCGAATTTCGATGCGCCAGTGCTACCATCGTCTTTCTCGTCAAAAGTTAGGTCGACAAGTTTTTCCCACCCTACCCCTACCCCCCTACCCCTACCCCCCCGGGAGAGCTAGCTGCTATCTCGGCTTCTAGTGGACGGATTTTGTTCGTTCGGGTTGCATTCGAAAGAGGATGAAAAACTAACCTATGACATTTTTTGGCGCGAGTCAATCCGATCAGCCGTTCAAAAGTTAGAGCGGTTACAAGATTTTAGGAAAGGTTGAAAAAATCCTAAGTGTCAGAGTGACTGTGTACGGTAAAAATGAAAAATTTTTTCCAAAGTGTCGAATTTCGATGCGCCAGTGCTACCATCGTCTTTCTCGTCAAAAGTTAGGTCGACAAGTTTTTCCCACCCTACCCCTACCCCCTACCCCCCCGGGAGAGCTAGCTGCTATCTCGGCTTCTAGTGGACGGATTTTGTTCGTTCGGGTTGCATTCGAAAGAGGATGAAAAACTAACCTATGACATTTTTTGGCGCGAGTCAATCCGATCAGCCGTTCAAAAGTTAGAGCGGTTACAAGATTTTAGGAAAGGTTGAAAAAATCCTAAGTGTCAGAGTGACTGTGTACGGTAAAAATGAAAAATTTTTTCCAAAGTGTCGAATTTCGATGCGCCAGTGCTACCATCGTCTTTCTCGTCAAAAGTTAGGTCGACAAGTTTTTCCCACCCTACCCCTACCCCCTACCCCTACCCCCCCCGGGAGAGCTAGCTGCTATCTCGGCTTCTAGTGGACGGATTTTGTTCGTTCGGGTTGCATTCGAAAGAGGATGAAAAACTAACCTATGACATTTTTTGGCGCGAGTCAATCCGATCAGCCGTTCAAAAGTTAGAGCGGTTACAAGATTTTAGGAAAGGTTGAAAAAATCCTAAGTGTCAGAGTGACTGTGTACGGTAAAAATGAAAAATTTTTTCCAAAGTGTCGAATTTCGATGCGCCAGTGCTACCATCGTCTTTCTCGTCAAAAGTTAGGTCGACAAGTTTTTCCCACCCTACCCCTACCCCTACCCCTACCCCCCCCCGGGAGAGCTAGCTGCTATCTCGGCTTCTAGTGGACGGATTTTGTTCGTTCGGGTTGCATTCGAAAGAGGATGAAAAACTAACCTATGACATTTTTTGGCGCGAGTCAATCCGATCAGCCGTTCAAAAGTTAGAGCGGTTACAAGATTTTAGGAAAGGTTGAAAAAATCCTAAGTGTCAGAGTGACTGTGTACGGTAAAAATGAAAAATTTTTTCCAAAGTGTCGAATTTCGATGCGCCAGTGCTACCATCGTCTTTCTCGTCAAAAGTTAGGTCGACAAGTTTTTCCCACCCTACCCCTACCCCTACCCCTACCCCCCCCGGGAGAGCTAGCTGCTATCTCGGCTTCTAGTGGACGGATTTTGTTCGTTCGGGTTGCATTCGAAAGAGGATGAAAAACTAACCTATGACATTTTTTGGCGCGAGTCAATCCGATCAGCCGTTCAAAAGTTAGAGCGGTTACAAGATTTTAGGAAAGGTTGAAAAAATCCTAAGTGTCAGAGTGACTGTGTACGGTAAAAATGAAAAATTTTTTCCAAAGTGTCGAATTTCGATGCGCCAGTGCTACCATCGTCTTTCTCGTCAAAAGTTAGGTCGACAAGTTTTTCCCACCCTACCCCTACCCCCTACCCCTACCCCCCCCGGGAGAGCTAGCTGCTATCTCGGCTTCTAGTGGACGGATTTTGTTCGTTCGGGTTGCATTCGAAAGAGGATGAAAAACTAACCTATGACATTTTTTGGCGCGAGTCAATCCGATCAGCCGTTCAAAAGTTAGAGCGGTTACAAGATTTTAGGAAAGGTTGAAAAAATCCTAAGTGTCAGAGTGACTGTGTACGGTAAAAATGAAAAATTTTTTCCAAAGTGTCGAATTTCGATGCGCCAGTGCTACCATCGTCTTTCTCGTCAAAAGTTAGGTCGACAAGTTTTTCCCACCCTACCCCTACCCCCTACCCCTACCCCCCCGGGAGAGCTAGCTGCTATCTCGGCTTCTAGTGGACGGATTTTGTTCGTTCGGGTTGCATTCGAAAGAGGATGAAAAACTAACCTATGACATTTTTTGGCGCGAGTCAATCCGATCAGCCGTTCAAAAGTTAGAGCGGTTACAAGATTTTAGGAAAGGTTGAAAAAATCCTAAGTGTCAGAGTGACTGTGTACGGTAAAAATGAAAAATTTTTTCCAAAGTGTCGAATTTCGATGCGCCAGTGCTACCATCGTCTTTCTCGTCAAAAGTTAGGTCGACAAGTTTTTCCCACCCTACCCCTAACCCCCTACCCCTACCCCCCCCGGGAGAGCTAGCTGCTATCTCGGCTTCTAGTGGACGGATTTTGTTCGTTCGGGTTGCATTCGAAAGAGGATGAAAAACTAACCTATGACATTTTTTGGCGCGAGTCAATCCGATCAGCCGTTCAAAAGTTAGAGCGGTTACAAGATTTTAGGAAAGGTTGAAAAAATCCTAAGTGTCAGAGTGACTGTGTACGGTAAAAATGAAAAATTTTTTCCAAAGTGTCGAATTTCGATGCGCCAGTGCTACCATCGTCTTTCTCGTCAAAAGTTAGGTCGACAAGTTTTTCCCACCCTACCCCTACCCCTACCCCCCCCGGGAGAGCTAGCTGCTATCTCGGCTTCTAGTGGACGGATTTTGTTCGTTCGGGTTGCATTCGAAAGAGGATGAAAAACTAACCTATGACATTTTTTGGCGCGAGTCAATCCGATCAGCCGTTCAAAAGTTAGAGCGGTTACAAGATTTTAGGAAAGGTTGAAAAAATCCTAAGTGTCAGAGTGACTGTGTACGGTAAAAATGAAAAATTTTTTCCAAAGTGTCGAATTTCGATGCGCCAGTGCTACCATCGTCTTTCTCGTCAAAAGTTAGGTCGACAAGTTTTTCCCACCCTACCCCTACCCCCTACCCTACCCCTACCCCCCCGGGAGAGCTAGCTGCTATCTCGGCTTCTAGTGGACGGATTTTGTTCGTTCGGGTTGCATTCGAAAGAGGATGAAAAACTAACCTATGACATTTTTTGGCGCGAGTCAATCCGATCAGCCGTTCAAAAGTTAGAGCGGTTACAAGATTTTAGGAAAGGTTGAAAAAATCCTAAGTGTCAGAGTGACTGTGTACGGTAAAAATGAAAAATTTTTTCCAAAGTGTCGAATTTCGATGCGCCAGTGCTACCATCGTCTTTCTCGTCAAAAGTTAGGTCGACAAGTTTTTCCCACCCTACCCCTACCCCCTACCCCTACCCCCCCCGGGAGAGCTAGCTGCTATCTCGGCTTCTAGTGGACGGATTTTGTTCGTTCGGGTTGCATTCGAAAGAGGATGAAAAACTAACCTATGACATTTTTTGGCGCGAGTCAATCCGATCAGCCGTTCAAAAGTTAGAGCGGTTACAAGATTTTAGGAAAGGTTGAAAAAATCCTAAGTGTCAGAGTGACTGTGTACGGTAAAAATGAAAAATTTTTTCCAAAGTGTCGAATTTCGATGCGCCAGTGCTACCATCGTCTTTCTCGTCAAAAGTTAGGTCGACAAGTTTTTCCCACCCTACCCTTACCCCTACCCCTACCCCCCCGGGAGAGCTAGCTGCTATCTCGGCTTCTAGTGGACGGATTTTGTTCGTTCGGGTTGCATTCGAAAGAGGATGAAAAACTAACCTATGACATTTTTTGGCGCGAGTCAATCCGATCAGCCGTTCAAAAGTTAGAGCGGTTACAAGATTTTAGGAAAGGTTGAAAAAATCCTAAGTGTCAGAGTGACTGTGTACGGTAAAAATGAAAAATTTTTTCCAAAGTGTCGAATTTCGATGCGCCAGTGCTACCATCGTCTTTCTCGTCAAAAGTTAGGTCGACAAGTTTTTCCCACCCTACCCCTACCCCCCCTACCCCTACCCCCCCGGGAGAGCTAGCTGCTATCTCGGCTTCTAGTGGACGGATTTTGTTCGTTCGGGTTGCATTCGAAAGAGGATGAAAAACTAACCTATGACATTTTTTGGCGCGAGTCAATCCGATCAGCCGTTCAAAAGTTAGAGCGGTTACAAGATTTTAGGAAAGGTTGAAAAAATCCTAAGTGTCAGAGTGACTGTGTACGGTAAAAATGAAAAATTTTTTCCAAAGTGTCGAATTTCGATGCGCCAGTGCTACCATCGTCTTTCTCGTCAAAAGTTAGGTCGACAAGTTTTTCCCACCCTACCCCTACCCCCTACCCCTACCCCCCCCGGGAGAGCTAGCTGCTATCTCGGCTTCTAGTGGACGGATTTTGTTCGTTCGGGTTGCATTCGAAAGAGGATGAAAAACTAACCTATGACATTTTTTGGCGCGAGTCAATCCGATCAGCCGTTCAAAAGTTAGAGCGGTTACAAGATTTTAGGAAAGGTTGAAAAAATCCTAAGTGTCAGAGTGACTGTGTACGGTAAAAATGAAAAATTTTTTCCAAAGTGTCGAATTTCGATGCGCCAGTGCTACCATCGTCTTTCTCGTCAAAAGTTAGGTCGACAAGTTTTTCCCACCCTACCCCTACCCCCCCCTACCCCCCTCCCCCCGGGAGAGCTAGCTGCTATCTCGGCTTCTAGTGGACGGATTTTGTTCGTTCGGGTTGCATTCGAAAGAGGATGAAAAACTAACCTATGACATTTTTTGGCGCGAGTCAATCCGATCAGCCGTTCAAAAGTTAGAGCGGTTACAAGATTTTAGGAAAGGTTGAAAAAATCCTAAGTGTCAGAGTGACTGTGTACGGTAAAAATGAAAAATTTTTTCCAAAGTGTCGAATTTCGATGCGCCAGTGCTACCATCGTCTTTCTCGTCAAAAGTTAGGTCGACAAGTTTTTCCCACCCTACCCCTACCCCCCTACCCCTACCCCCCCCGGGAGAGCTAGCTGCTATCTCGGCTTCTAGTGGACGGATTTTGTTCGTTCGGGTTGCATTCGAAAGAGGATGAAAAACTAACCTATGACATTTTTTGGCGCGAGTCAATCCGATCAGCCGTTCAAAAGTTAGAGCGGTTACAAGATTTTAGGAAAGGTTGAAAAAATCCTAAGTGTCAGAGTGACTGTGTACGGTAAAAATGAAAAATTTTTTCCAAAGTGTCGAATTTCGATGCGCCAGTGCTACCATCGTCTTTCTCGTCAAAAGTTAGGTCGACAAGTTTTTCCCACCCTACCCCCCCCCTACCCCCCCCCGGGAGAGCTAGCTGCTATCTCGGCTTCTAGTGGACGGATTTTGTTCGTTCGGGTTGCATTCGAAAGAGGATGAAAAACTAACCTATGACATTTTTTGGCGCGAGTCAATCCGATCAGCCGTTCAAAAGTTAGAGCGGTTACAAGATTTTAGGAAAGGTTGAAAAAATCCTAAGTGTCAGAGTGACTGTGTACGGTAAAAATGAAAAATTTTTTCCAAAGTGTCGAATTTCGATGCGCCAGTGCTACCATCGTCTTTCTCGTCAAAAGTTAGGTCGACAAGTTTTTCCCACCCTACCCCCCCCTAACCCCCCCGGGAGAGCTAGCTGCTATCTCGGCTTCTAGTGGACGGATTTTGTTCGTTCGGGTTGCATTCGAAAGAGGATGAAAAACTAACCTATGACATTTTTTGGCGCGAGTCAATCCGATCAGCCGTTCAAAAGTTAGAGCGGTTACAAGATTTTAGGAAAGGTTGAAAAAATCCTAAGTGTCAGAGTGACTGTGTACGGTAAAAATGAAAAATTTTTTCCAAAGTGTCGAATTTCGATGCGCCAGTGCTACC
>CAJQUW010015802.1:17500-20000 GCA_907163375.1 Prostheceraeus crozeri | reverse complement strand
TTTTTTATTTTTTTTTTTTTGTTTTTTTTATTTTTATTTTGTATTTTTTTTTTTTTATTGGTTGTTTTTATTTGGTGGTTTTTTTTATTATATTTTTTTTTTTTTGTTTATTTGTGATTATTTTTTTTTTTTTTTTTTTTTTTGTTTATATTTGTTATTTTTTTTTTTTTTTGATTTTTTTTTTTATTTTTATTTTTTAAAAATTTTTTATTTATGTTATATTTTTTTTTTTTATTTTTTTATTTTTTTTTTTTTTAGGCGGAGAGGTTTTTTTTATGTTTTATTTTAAAAAAAAATATTTTTTTATTTTTTTTTATTTTTTATTTTTTTTTTTTTTATTTTTATATTTATTTTTTTTTTTTTATTTTTATATTTTTTTTGATTTTTTTTTTTTTATCTTTTTTTTTATTTTTTTTTTATATTTATATATATATTTATTTTTTTTTATTTATTTAATTTTTTTATTATTAATGTAAAATATTAAAACAGAAAAATATTAAAAAAATATTTTATAAAATTAAAAATAAAATATACTAATAATACTTTTTTTAAAAAAATTATAATTAATATTTAAAATAAAATTGATAACAATATTAATATATTATAAAATTTTTTATGTAATTGTAATTTAAAAAATTATTATATGTATTTATTATATTTTTAAATAATATTATTTAATAGATTAAAATATTTAAAATTTTTAATAAATATTTTTGTATCGTTTTTTTTATTTTTTAATAATAAATTATTATATTATTTATATTATTTTATCAATATAAAATAAATATTTATAAAAATTAATAAAAATTAAAAATATAATAAATTATATAAAAAATAAATTATAAATAAATAAAATTAAATATAATAAAATAATAAAATTAATAAAATATAAAAAAATAAAAAAAAAAATATAAAAAAAAAAAAAAAAAATAAATAAAAATAAAAAAATAAAAAAAAATAATAAAAAAAAAAAAAAAAAAAAAATAAGAAATAAATAATAAAAAATAAAAAAAAAATAAAAATAATAATAAAAAATAAATAATAAAAAATAAAAATAAAATAAAATAAAAAATAAATAATAATAAAATAAATGTAAAATTAAATAATATAAAAAAAAAATATAAAAAATAAAATATATAAAATTAAAATTATAATAATAAAATATATAAAAATAAATTATTATATAAATATATTAAAAAAAATATAAAATATAATATAAAAAAAAATTATTTAAATTATATAAAAAAAAATAATAAATAATTAATAAAATATAATAAAAAAAAAAATATTTTTTTTTTTAATATATATTATAATATTTGGTTTTTTTTGTTTTTTATATATAAATAAATTTTGTATTTTGTTACTTTATGAATATTTTAAGATTTGTCTGTAATTTATTATGATTAAATTTTTATATTTTTTTTGTTAAATTTTTATTTATTATGAATATATTTTTATTTATATATATATAAAACTTGATAAAGTTTAATAAAGTTATTTTTTAATAATATATTTATTATTTTTATATGAAAAATATTAAATTTTAATTAGTTTTTTTAATATTTAATTTAATATTTATATTATTTTTATTTTATAAGTATTTAATATATTTTATTTTTTTTTTATTAATTATGATAAGTTTATAATTATAATATTTTTTTTTATATTTTTTTAATTAATTATTCTTTTAAATATATTTAAATTTGTTATTTTTATAATTATATAATTAATGTTTTTTTGATTATATTTTTTTTAGTATTTTTTTTTTTATGTTTTTGATATAGGGGGTTTTATATTTTATTTTATTAATTATTTTTTTTTTTCTTATTTTTTATTTTTTTTTTTTATTTTATTTTTATTTTAATTATTTTTTTTTTTTTTTTTTTATTTTATTATATTAAATAATATATAAATTTATATTTATTTTTATTTTTTATCATGTTTGTATTTTTTTTATTTTTTTTTTAATATTTATATACTTTATTATTTATATTTCTATATTTTTATATTGTTTTTTTTTTTATTTTATTATATTTTTTTTTTATATTTATTTATTTGGTTATTATTATAATTAGTATATTTTTTGTTTATTTAAGATTATTTTATTTTTTGCACTGTCTCATAAATATTTAAAATTATTTATTAATATTAATTATAATTTTTTTAATTCAAATAATTTATATTTAATTTAAAATTATAAATATATGAATATTAAAAATTATAATAATAAAGTAAATAATTTTTAATAAAAATGAAGAAACAAAAATAAATAAAAAA
Source organism: Prostheceraeus crozeri (assembly GCA_907163375.1). NCBI lineage: Eukaryota > Metazoa > Platyhelminthes > Polycladida > Euryleptidae > Prostheceraeus > Prostheceraeus crozeri. The sequence goes on along the minus strand of CAJQUW010015802.1, from coordinate 17,723 downwards.
AAAAAAAATTAATAAAAGAAATAAAAATAGAAAAGAAAAAAAAAAAAAATAAAAAAAAAAATATAAAAATTAAAAAAATAAAAAAAAAAAAAAAATAAAAAAAAAAAAGGAAAAAAAAGAAACACCCGAAAAAAAAAATAAAAAAAAAAAATTAAAAAAAAATTGAAAAAAAAAAAAAAAAAAAAAATATAAAAAACAAGAAAAAACAAGAAACTAGCTAAAA
>CAJQUW010015800.1:0-26037 GCA_907163375.1 Prostheceraeus crozeri | reverse complement strand
AAGATCTTGATGAATTGTGACTACGATTTAGACAGCAGTAATGCCAATAACATTAGCGGCATGAGCTCGACTTCAAATATTGATCATGCCGGCGATCGTGGTCACAGATGGACAACAGAGCAAACTGGAACCTTTGTATCGACATTGTTTCGTACATTACGTGCATTTGTAGGCAGCATGTATGACTGCACATTATTGGGACTATCTCATGGCATGCATGCGCTAGACAATGTGTAAACACATGTTTCACACTTGCATGTTATACATGTAAGTTAGGCCATAAATCTCAAAATTGATGAATAATAGCTTGCATGCGAAAATCACGAATTTGGTGATAAGACGAAGCCCAGGCGCCTTCTACTTTCTGCAAGCTTGTCAATAACAAGAGATGGATCACTTGAGAATTGGTCTGAATATGTGATATAAGATAAATACAGCATACAATATATATAATAACATATTTATAATAAAATTCTCTATGATAAAATTTGTAATAAATTATAATAAAGTTTTTCTGCCAAATTTTATTCTAAAATTCTACACAGTGGCCATTTGCTACCATGGGAAGGTCATGTTCCATTATCGCGCAAAATCAATCTCTTGAAGTCCGAAAATCTAAGAGCCCATCGTATCTGTTCGTCTCATGATCATCTTATAGATGCCATACATTTTCTGAAAAACAGATTTCGGAACAGCGGTTATACATCAATTTAGATAAACCAGTTACTAGACCAAAAATTCAAAATAACGCGAAAAACAACATTTATCTTCGTATTCCATTCATAAACGAAATACAAGCTGGCAAAGTCCGCAAAGAATTGAAAAGGTTAACGATTGTCAACATCATTCCAACATTTATCGGCCCAAAACCGTTATCACAGCAATTGAGATTTAAAAGTAATCTGCCATGTCAAAAAAATTGTTGTATATTTGATTGAATGCAATGAATGTAATGATTCTTACGTGGGCGAATCACATAGTCCGGCAGCCAGAGCGAGTTTCTGCAGGGAACGAGGCCGAAAGTGAGACTTTCACAGAATGATGTGCACCCTATGCCTACTACGAATCGGCACGTCTGCCGAGTTCTAGTGAGTTCCTCTTCTTGTCAGACAGAATCAAAGAAAAACACATGTAAATCCAATGGGACGCAGATTGCAGTTTTTGGCTAAAACGAAAGTTTGTATGTTTTCTCTGATTAAACGAAAAGTACCAAGCCCAGAGTCATAATTTTTGGCATGAAATGTCTTCAGGTCATCTCCTTTCAGTTTCATGCTCCACTGTCTATAAAGCTAATCACATTTAGATTTGGCGAGCCTCTTACTGTCGGCAAACATAGACGTTTTGAGCAACTTTATCCACATTCAACCAAATTCTCACATACATTGCCGATCAGATGCATGATAATAGCACATGCACATCATAGGAAATGACCTGAAGACATTTCATGCCAAAAATTATGATTCTGGGCTTGGTACTTTTCGTTTAATCAGAGAAAACATACAAAATTTCGTTTTAGTCAAAAAATGCAATCTGCATCCCATTGGATTTACATGTGTTTTTCTTTGATTCTGTCTGACAAGAAGAGGAACTCACTAGAACTCGGCAGACGTGTCGATTCGTAGTAGGCATAGGGTGCACATCATTCTGTGAAAGTCTCACTTTCGGCCTCGTTCCCTGCAGAAACTCGCTCTGGCTGCCGGACTAACAGTACACTCTTCGAAGAAGAATACATCAACATTTGAATAAGGATGACAGTATAATGTTCACAGACATTTTGTGCAAAAACATCAAATTATAAGATCTACTACTACTAACATCGAGATATCGATCCTACAAAGTAACTTTAACAACAGCTATGAACGAAAGACGGCAGAAAAGATGTACATCAATAAGATTTCACCTGCTATGAACATAATGCTAAACCAATAAGTGTGCATAGTTTGTCTGTAATAATTTTTTCAAATTTTCCATCTGATGTATTCATAGAATTGTAATTTCTTTTCCATCTGATTTGATAAAGAGTCAATCGAAATATCATCAGAAATAACATCCCTTTTTTTATTGGCCTTGTCTACTTTGATTATTTTATAATAAATAAATGAAAAGGATGAGACTGCATTCCACATAATATCATCATGCAGTCAGTTGGCTCCAATTGAGTAATACATGACGATGTCACACCAATGCCATCACTACAATGTAAACACCAGAGAAGGTTATTCTCTGCGATTTCAGAATTCGAACTGGCAAAGGAATAAATGCAAGCTGGCGTGACATCACAATAATTGACAAGGAAAAGAAGGAAATAAAGTTAATAGACATCTCAATTCCAGAAGATAGAGACATTAAGAACAAAGAAAAAGAAAAGATTCAGAAATAGAAAGACCTTAAGATCGAAGTACAAAGACTATGGAATAAGCTGATAAGTTGAAGTTGTACCAATCGTCATGGGCGCGCTTGTGGAGCAATAACTCCAAATTTGAAAGACTGCCTTCACAGACTACCAGACAGCCATGTAATTCACAAGTTGCAGAAATCAACGCTTCTGGGAAGTAAACATTTCCTCCAATACACGTAGATCTTCCAGAGGTAATTCTCCGAGACTACACTAGGTGACATGCCACGCGTGATTCACGCGCAATTACGGAGCACCCCAAACATCCGTGGTTAAGGACATTCTATTCTTCTACCCGCGTACATACGCGCTGCACTAAGAGTCAGAAATCACTTGATCTGATGCTGTTAAAACATGGGGAATGTTTATGAATACGCGCGGGCTCTTGAACCACTAAGATGAACCGCTAAGCATGTTCTGTCTTCCCTGAACATGAAATTGAGGTCCTATCACATTGTTTAGCCTCTGATACATGCAGACACATGATACGCAAAGTCTATATAACAGGACTGCCAACTATACCTACTTATATAAGAGATATTGCAGCAATATCCCGCATAGCCACGGATGTTTGGTGTCATGTGTAACATTGGAAGTTCATTATTCAATAGTCCCATAGTTCACAATAGTTCATTCTTCTGTGTAGTTGCTGTTGGCATGTTCGGTTGGTTCCACTTTGCTTTGTTGTTGATGACGATCCTTTTCTGTTGTATACTGTTTTTGATGTTGACTGATTCCGTTATTTGACGTTCCATTGCGTTATTATGATGTACATTTGTTATATTCATTGAAAATTCTTGCTCTATGTTGCCATGATGCTCTTTACAATGTTTCCATAAACTTGATGTATCCTTCTTTCCCTCAAATGCTCTATATGTTCTTTTCCTCTGATTTTCGCATTTCTTGCTGATTCTCCTACATAGACCCCTTTGCATCCTTCACATTCAATTCCGTAGGTTATTCTTTGTGCATCACAGTTTCCTTTGACATAACTTTTCCATACTTGCATCTGTGCACTTCTTCTTCTCGAAGGGATTTGATTTTTGTACCATAAAATCAAAACTACAAAGATTTTGATAATCTATTGACACAGTCGCGTAAGTGGCTCGTAGCTCACATGTCTAGTTAACCTTGGTCGTAGGTTCGAATCCTACCAGCCGCACATCTTTTGCAAGGCAATTTGATCAATCGCATATTGAATTTCATTGTCGTTAATAGACATACTCATCTCGAAAAATGCAATTGGATACTTTGCACTTGCTGAGTAATATAAATAATGATTATTTATATTAAATTTAATCATTAATATAATTTTAATTTATTATAATAAATATTAATAAGTAATATTAAATAATATAAATAATATTATTTAGAGGGAATGCTCAGTCGATTATTCGTGTTTCCTAACTGTCTTTTTTTACCCTATTTTTAACTTATATTTTATACTGGTATTTTTGATAATTTCTGGTTGTATTGTTTCATGTTCATGTGTAGACTTAAAAGCCATTATCTTTAAATATAGTTATCCATCGTTATTTATGCAACCAGTGCATTATGGCTTCTTTATGGCATTCCACGAGTTAGATATCTTAAATGCCCAAGCCCGTAGGTTGAGAGCCACTTAAATCTAACGAGTTCGAATGCTATGATGAAGCAATCTCATGCACGAGTTGGTAGAGAATTTTATTTGCCGACGTGCTATGATGATCAAGGACAGATTGTGATTGACACATGTCTATGATGATCAAGAGCATTTGAATACTCTTGTTTTGGCCTGATCAATAATGAAAATATCTGTTCACAGATCTAGTCTATGCCAGGGACGTCTATGAGTTCTATGTCATATTATTCATAGACATCCCTTTCTATACTAAAACTGGACATGAGCACTCATAATTGCCATAGATTACGTTCCTTCCAGTGCATTGGGGTAAATATTATCTCCCGCGTGGGTAATAATCTGCTTCGCAGGTCAAATAGAGCAATCAGATATCTCCATTTTATGCATGGAGACAAATAAAAACTGTTTAATGCACTCCTTGAAATTTATGCTTTGGAAAGCATAAAACTTAACTATGGAAGAAATAATCATTGAGACATGCACAGCGACAAATAAATAAGTAAGCAAATCCTTCCTTTAGTAATGCATGTATACCCAAGATATTTCCGGACATTAAACGACTAAACTCATTGTCCTGACAATCAAATGTCATAGAATAGAAATTTCTAAAATCAGTTTAATGTCCATGGAATTCTCTTTTTACGAAGGTGTCTACAACTCATAAGACTCCATGGAGCTGCTGATTTTATTCAGATACTAAAACTCATTGAAAGCGAGTTCAATAATTTTAGAATTATTCAATAATAGAAGTTGGCATATTGACGAAAATTTTATAGATTTCGATTGCAAACACTTTAAAGCAAAATAAATAAAAAAAACGAAGGAAAAAAGAATTAAAAGTCGGAATACGTCAATTTGTGTTTTTAAATGTTCACCGCTGTCTGAATATGACCAATTTATTCTTGCGACAGTTCTTCGTTGTCCTCACTCTCTCACGGTCCATCTTCGTCCTTTACAAGTACAATTCTCACACCACCAAGAAGAAAAGGCTGTCTGTTATATTCAAGAACATGACAACGATTCTTCGCTATCTTCACTCTCTCACGGTCCATCTTCGTCCTTTACAAGTGCAGTTCTCACACCAACAAGAAGAAAAGATTGTTTGTGATATTCAAGAACATGACAACGAGAAATTCTTCGCTATCTTCACTCTCTCACGGTCCATCTTCGTCTTTTACAAGTGCAATTCTCACACCACCAAGAAGAAAAGATTGTTTGTGATATTCAAGAACATGACAACGAGAAAAGCTGCAGATTGTCAGAATACAACATCTGAAAGTCCAACAAAGCAACAACACGGAACTTCTTCTTCTTCACTCTCTCACGTACTTCCTCCATCCTCTTCCATTGCCCATATCCAAACTCTGATCAGTGTAGAGAACAAGTCGACACAGACCTTCCTCTTCATGGTGGTAGAAGGCCACACACCACTGATGCTTCTCTGTGGAGCATTTCCTCGCGCAATCCAATGCCAATTGAACTCCTTCAATTCTCTGCGTGCATCCTCCATCTCCTGCGTAGTCATCTTCGTCATCAAATACAGCGACTGGAACTCTCCTGAAAAGCATGCTCCTTTTGTTATGTGTTCCGGCTCGAGGTTGACATACGGGAGTGTACGTCTTTGATCTGCGATGATCGAAGAAATTGTAGCTGTAAAAGTATGCGACGTAATCCTCTCTTGGCCCGTTCGGTTCCTTTCTCGTCTTACCCCAGCTCAACAGACTGGAATCCGGCTCAGTTGCTCCATTCGTCCACTGCCATCCACTTCCGTTTGTCCGCCTTTCGTGAAGAAGATCCGTCAAGCCAATCCAGACACGAGTAATACCGAAAATTGAACCATTCAAATGGATAGCATTGTGACCAGTAATCAATTCTCCATTCCTCTCAGCACAGTACGCCTGAGAGTCGCACCAATTGAGTTGAATGGTCGTCGTCCAATTGAGACAGACCCCAGAAAACAACTGGAAAGGCGAGGGGCAGCTGTGTGGCAGTCCGTGAGTTATGAAGGACAAAATAAGCGACCAGAAGAGAGCGGAGGTGCATTGCAGAGGAGACATGTTGACGCTGAAGTCCAAGCGATGAACTGCTTCTTCCGTGGGAGGAGACAGCGTTTTGTGCGAGCTACAAAAGTTGATTCAAAAACAAGGAAGATGCAGACGTTGAGCATGAGGAAAGGAGTTTTATCAAGTTGATTCGTGCGAAGTTGTTCCCGAGAGAACAAAGTTTAATGAAACTCTGTCTGCGGTGTTGTCTTTGGTCTGTAACAAACGTCACGCTATCGCTGTTAATCTATCTGAAAATATAAGTTTTAGGATGATATTCTTAATTGTATTTGGAGGTTGCCCCTAATAAGTTTCCAAATTATTCAAAAGCGATGTGATCATAAGTTTAAAAGTAGTTTTCAAAGTTGTTTTAGTTTTTTCTAGGAGTTCTCTAAAAGCCTCTAAAAGTAATTTCTAGATTGATGCTTTGGCCCTAATTATTCAAATAAACTAGCTTGAAGTTCACGTTACTGATCAATCTCCGGGATGCGGCACGTGTTCCAATGGAAGTCATTTTGACTGAACACTTCCGGGTAAACAAAACATTTTCGGTCTCTTCGTTAAAAGTTCATTTTAATAATCACGACCTTCTTTAATAATCTGTTCTTTAATAATCCTGCACCTTCTGAGGTCGATGCTACCGTCGTGTGTGCGTGATTAGAAGAAGATTAATGAGATGAGAGGCATCGACAAATAAGCGTTTACTTCAAGAGAAGATTGTGCATGGAAGCATGAGGTGTGGAATAGGCCTACAAAAAGTACATGAAAATGAGCTGCTGTACAGTTGAGAGCCGAAAGTAAGTATATTGATCATTTCTATTCTATTCTGTATTAGGTAAAGCAGTAACTAAGGTTGGAATAGGACAGTGGAACCACAGAATTAGACAGGTCGTCTCTTGTTCTGTTTGACTAGAAGGGAAGCATTGGAACATGTAACGTAAATGAAATGGCAGAAATCTGCTGACATAATACCATAGCAATCGAACAATGAGCAGCCAGCCAGTTCAACATTAAACACGCCAAATTGTGCTAAGTTTCAGTGACTGCCATCAACCGGAACACACAGCAAGGAGACACAGTCGATGTCAAGTTCTACACAGAAGTTTGTGAACGTTTTTTCATGCGCCTGCTAACTTTCTTCAAAATGATCGGAAGGGCCAACATTATCGAGAAACTTTTGCGCAATGATCTGAATTCTTCGAATCTGAAGGAGTCGTGGCGATCGGAGCATTTTGAAGGAATTCAGAGCAATCCACAAGCGACGCACGACTATTTTTCCTATCTCTGCAAGGTATTAAAAATTTCTTTTTGCCCACTTAGTAAGTTCCTGCATATGCCATCGTTGTGAATCAGTTTGCACTTCTAGCAAAGTGAGAGAGTAAAACAATCTAATTCTGTGAGTGCAACTGATCTATAGCGCCACAAGCACAATGTAGATATATTATCCCCAATGTGTAGCCTATACAGCTTCGATTTTATTAAATGAACTCAAGGAGGATACATGTTGGACATTGTTAGCAAATGTGAGATATGCACATTTTTGCAGTTTTGAAGAATTTCACACGGAATTGACTGATCATGATTGCAATGCAGAAGGAATGATAGTATTTTACAGATCCTCCGTGTCATGACAGGCTCAGAGAGGTATGCTGATGTTTGTTAAATTGGCAACTCGTCTGGATGCTATACTTTCATGTTCAATCTCAAGAGTATTTTCTTAATTAAGCGTGATCATATCACAAGCAACCTGCCACTGGTAGAGCAAAATAACATAATTAAAGACAATGATTTCAATAAACTTCAAAATATGTAAATGGGTTCACATCACTATTCAAAAAATCTCTGTTCTGAGCACGAAATTCTTTATTGCCCGATATTTCGCCAACCAGTCCGGTAGGCATCCTCAGAGGCAGTGGCTATCATTAACATTGAACACTTTTAAGAGAAGATAAGAACAATAGAAATAATCATTAAGACAAAAAGACAAAAAGGAAGTCACCGTAGATAATCACTGGCGCTGAGTGGAGCTCCACGCTCTAACCACGTCCTCGTAGCAAGCAGGATTGGGTTCCGTTCAATTAACACAATTGTCACTCGCTTGAATGTGCCAGCTTTCTAAAAATAGCCTCTCTCGATAGCGAGATTCCTGCACAATAACCTGGGAATTCCACCTGTCAATGCGATGACTCTCTTCATACGCATGCGATGCGATGGCTGACTTTTCAATTTGTAGATTTCTCCACGCTGCTTCGTGCTGTTTTATTCTTGTGATCAATGCATTGTTCGTCTGGCCAATTTAGTGTTTATCACAAGAGGAGGTAGAGGCGGAACGGAAGGTAACCCTACCTTATGTGCAGAATGTGACGGACAGAATCGGTCGAGTATTAAACGACTTTAATTTTAAAGTGTTCTTTCGACCTCCTACAAGACTTTCAGACATTTTAAATGTTCCAAAAGACCGCCCTCCAGAAGATAAAAAGAAAGGCGTTGCTTACAAGATCAACTGTGCCGACTGTGATAAACACTATATTGGCCAGACGAACAATGCATTGATCACAAGAATAAAACAGCACGAAGCAGCGTGGAGAAATCTACAAATTGTAAAGTCAGCCATTGCATCGCATGCGTATGAAGAGAGTCATCGCATTGACTGGTGGAATTCCCGGGTTATTGTGCAGGAATCTCGCTATCGAGAGAGGCTATTTTTAGAAAGCTGGCACATTCAAGCGAGTGACAATTGTGTTAATCGAACGGAACCTATTCCTGCTTGCTACGAGGACGTGGTTAGAGCGTGGAGCTCCACTCAGCGCCAGTGATTATCTACGGTGACTTCCTTTTTGTCTTTTTGTCTTAATGATTATTTCTATTGTTCTTATCTTCTCTTAAAAGTGTTCAATGTTAATGATAGCCACTGCCTCTGAGGATGCCTACCGAACTGGTTGGCGAAATATCGGGCAATAAAGAATTTCGTGCTCAGAACAGAGATTTTCTGATAATGGAAACGGCACACAGCCCTTCAATTTTCTTATATCACTATTCAGATTCAAGAAATGAAACATAAATTTAGTGAATCATAGAATCATGCTGGTGAAATAAGAAATGATAATTTTGTATTGTTGTACAACAGTAGGCCTATTGCGGTATGCGCATTACCGAACCAGATCATTGTATGAACAAATATCTGCTGTAGAATTTCTTTTCAAAGTCTGTTCTAATTTTCACAATAAGCAGTCTAATCAGCCTTTTAATTACGCTACATGGAGCACAGGCATTCCATTATACGTCAGCAGCGCTCACGAATGCTATTGATGATTTTGCTGAAGAAAAATTATTCAGTAGGCACTGCTTCTGAAATCCATTTGATGTCACCTGGAATAAACCGCAAACATGAAGATTGTGATCTCTGAACAGACACGCACACAAGCACTAAATGTGCATGTATAAGTTTCATCTTTAGTTGCGTCTCAGATGTCCTTTTTGCTTGACAAAGCATGAACGTGCGAAACGTTGGGCGTTTTCTGATGTTTTGATGATTATTTTTTAGCCAACATATCCTAGACAATAAACTTTGCTTTTTAGACTGTCGACAATCTGCATAATGACAGGTCTTCTGTTAGCGGCTTTACACACTATGTATCCTATTTACTTTACCGAATATCTAACGGTTGCCCTGCCCTCCCACATTGAATCATATGGCTAAGCAGGGATTATTTCGTTATAGACATTCTATAAAACCCCTGCCAGTCAGCGAATCCATGTTAATTCAGCATTCAGTTTCAATTATATCAGTCTAGAGGTCCGAGGTCAAATTAGCAATTCGATGTTTTACCATTACTAAAAGCTCAGCATTATAATAAGATTATTTTCCTCTGCTTGACCACATCACAAACTACTTGCCAATGAAAGAATAAAACATCACAATAAAAAAACTGGTCACAATTAGTTAACTTCAAAAGATGTAAACGGGTCCACATTGCTATTTATATAGATTCAAGTAAAGACGTCTTGTGGATCATAAAATTATGCCGCTGGAAAATGAATTAAAAACATGACATCTCAGCCAAGAAGCTCGATCTCAAGTATGTCATGAAGATTTGCATTATACACTGCCGCCAGAATTTCTTGCTCCACCCCCTCGTTATTTCTGAATTTATCGATATTTACTTCAAATAGTTATTTTAAACTGTTATTTTTTACTTTTAAGCAATGTACATGTATTTATAGGGCGTATATAAGAATATCCCAAACCCAAGTAAATGAAAAAATATCTAATTTCCATGTCAAACACCTGTTTTGAGATATTAAGGCAAATCTCTCCGTACATATGAAAATAGCACATCTACTGAGCATACAGGCGAAAATCAATATTTCGTTTGCATGGAATCGAGTCAGCTTGGCAAGTTTGACGATAGCAATATCACTGCCCTATTGCTTAACGCGTTGAAAACAAGCTAATCAAGACGCATGTTGACGAAATGCCAGGAAAATACTGTTCTCCTAGTACAATAGCTGTAATAATTATGCTTTGAAAAGAGAAAATCTGTCAAACAGGGAAATTTCTAGACGTGTTGGCAAAGACAGGAGAACAGCGGACTGTATGGTGACCAAGTTGAAAGATGGTGATGATGCCGGGCCTACCAAAGAGTGGAAGACCATCGAAATTGACATTGAGAGATGAACGCGTATTAAAGAACTTGTTGTTGAGGGATGTGAGTACGTGTCGACTGAATTGGAAGATGAAGCTGAAGATAATGAAAAGTAAAGAATTTGATCCCTCCAAAGGACCGATCTGGCTTTCCCACAGGTTACATGAAGTGCAACTAAAACAGATAATTGATATATGCTGTGATAAAGTTGATGAGGACAAAAGCAATAGAGGTCATCAGCAGGAACTTGAGCAAGATTCACGTTTCGGCCCCTTAATTCCTGTACGTTCAAACTCGCTCAAGCGGGGCCCTGCTTTAAAGAAAGCAGCCTCGAAAGAAAAATCTCGGACATGTAGTCAGATACATTGACTGCGCCATCGAGATGATTCGAACTGAAATATGGAAAAGGAACTTAAATAAAGTTCGGGCAGTTGTCCAAAAGTTGCTTGGCGGAGAAATAACCGTATTTCAATAAAGTCTCTCTGTGTTTGTGTAACTGCTTTTCAGCACTGCGCTTAAGATCAAAGCGATTATAACCTCTCGCAATGAGGGTGGTGGAGGTACGATTTATTTTTTCAATAAAATCAAACAATTTTTTTTTCAATAAATACAGATGCGAATATATCTCAAAACCTGTCCCGCGAAAACTTTGATACCTATTTTGTAAGGCATAGTGTTTTGAGGAAATGTTAAGAGCGTAACAGGAAAATTGAAGTTGTAAACCTTATGAAATACAGAGGTAACCGCTTCTGTATTAGTGATTTGCATTTTAATGTCTAAATATTCAATGTTGTTATCATTATCTCCACTTCTACTTGCCTCCAGACGTGGTGGATAAATTTTAGGAATTAAATAAGCGAAATGTTTATAATTAATAATACACAGATCGTCTATATATCTAGAGGTATTCGAAAGAAGTTTAGCTAGGCCATACTTTTTATTTTTCATAAGATTAGACATAAAAATATATTCGCAGTGTAAAAGAAAAAGGTCTGCTAGCAAAGGGCTACAATTACCTCCCATCGGTATACCTTTTATCTGGCGAAAAACCTGTCCACCAAAAGTGACGTAAACTTCGCGAATAATGAATTTAATAGCATCCTTAAAGTTATCTTTAGTAAAAAAACTATAGCCTTGATACTTTTTACTAGCTAAAAAACATTTTTCATAACCGATGCATAAGTATTTCCTATTCGAATCGTTAAACACCAAATCTAGCAAGTCAGAAATGTGATGAATAACATCGTCATGATTCAAGTTAGTGTACAATGTGGAGAAGTCAAAAACTTGCACGTTATGCATATTGATGTTTTGAATCTTATTTAGGAATTCGATCGAAGATACTATACTCCAAAAACATTTAATTCCGCTATTTTTATAGATAGCGTTACAATATTCCTTAAATTAATTTCTTATAACGGTTAGGCCTTTATTAATCTTTATCGAAAGTTGTTTAGCACCTGCTATGAAGCGAAATTTGTAAGGGTTTTTATGCAATTTGGGTGTCCAATACAATCGAGGTAGTTTAAGATTATCTTTATTACAAATAGTATGAAAGGAATTACTAATGATCTCTTCATGATTTACAACTAAACTATTGATCTCTATGTTAACCAAAGTAAGTATATAAGGGAAGTATGGAATCAATGGTTGATTTGTGGCGACAGCTATGATATTACTTTTTCGCCAGCTCCTATAAGCAGTTTTATTTGATATCGCAATTGACAACAGAATAGTATTGAAATATTGAATAGAAGGGGCTGAATAGCTATGTCAAAACTATGAAGTAGTGAAAAATTACATAGTTATCCGTAGACATCTGGAAGACAAAAAACTGAGATGAAGAGCCATTTCTACGGTTAAAATGCTAGATTCGATTTGGCATAGAAATTAATTGATTATTAAGGTATAGACGACTACAAACCACTCTATACGATTTAAGGACGGGGGTACTTATGATTGCATTAATGTACTGTGTATGAACGTGTCTACAAAATTTTGCCCACTGAACATCTGAAAATCCTTGTATCGAATCTAGAAATGCTTCATTTTCTTATTGATAACCAATTGTACATACATTCATTGATTAGTTTTAGATTTCCATTCATGAATGTATGTTGGAAACATGATGGACCTTACCTACATTATACACTATTTTAGTCTTAATTTTTTCATCTGATTATGAAAGCATCCTATGTGAAATTTAATAATTATTTTATTGACATCCTAACATATTATTTTGTTTCTTACATCTGAGTATTCCCTTCTATGATCAATAGCAGTATTTGATGATCCGTGTTGAGATGACTATTTATAAAGAAATAGTCAAATTCTGAAATGTTGTCACTAAATTATTGATGTATCACGTAAATGACTGTTTTTGTTAGTGATGAAATAATGAAAAATGATGAATGACGCTCCAGCCTTAAGCTGCAGATACTTTGCATTAATTGCATTCGAGTATATTGAGCAATTAATACAATAGTTCCTCGGCTTTCGGCAAATCACTGAAAAGTAAAATCATATTCACAACAGAAAAAGCGAAGCAACACGAAACATTCAGATGCAGAAGAAAGCATTTTGGACGCAGATTTGATTTCATCGGTTGGAACATCATAGGCTGCATCAATTCACTTTTTGACGACTTTTCGAGGGATTCGCCCTCGTCTTTTAGTTGTGGGCCGGCCCTCGAGGGTCCGCGGACTTATTTTCTCGCGGGTAGTTATGGCTGCTGGTACCCAATTTTACGTGGGAATAACTTGGCCTCAGTTGTCTGGTTATTTACACGCAACATTGCGTGCGAATAACCTCACGTCATTTGATATCGGATCAAATCAAGCCTTGTTGGCAGCTAAAAATTAATTTCATTTTTGATAATTGAATTAAAGAACCGCTAATTTTCTTTTTTTGAAAGGACTCTCACAAAAAGACTCTCGTCAGCTGCAACTACTTTTTCTCTAATAGGCCTACTAAAATTGTTATTAAAGGGTGTTCGTTATTAAACATGGTAACTTGGAAGAAGCTTTTCGTATAGCATTCATGATGCGGTAAACTGGGTTGAATCGGATCAGTAGTGCGAAATTTAATTTTGTTGCCCAATTATAATGGGCATGGCGGAAATTACTGCACCTTATGCACTTATCGTCTTTTCACATAGTTTCATTATATGCCAAAAATTTGACCGACTTACTGATCCAGTTGATTGCGTCTAACTTTTTTTTACAAGATCGACCGTTAGACAGAGTGTTTGTCAACCTTGAACATCATCATGAACGAGGTTGTGTGGACTATGTAGTTAACCATCACTACTGAGTTGACACTTAAAAATTATATTTACTTTTAATAAAATGAAATGTATAACTGTGGATGGGTGATATCAACTGCATCAGATGTAGTGACTATACTCGTGTTGCAAAACTTTGAGTTGATTCAATTAACTATCATTAACATAAACTTACCAGACGCCATTTCACGCACAGATCATAATGATTCCCTGAGCAGCAAAATTTAGAACATCGTGCGCCTTGTGAACAGTCACAGTAGCGACTGTCTGTCTGCTTCCTTAGTTAATAAAGCAATCAGACAGCGACTAGGCATGACGTCACAACAGTGAAAGCGTAGAGTGATTTGTGTGGGAACATCTCGCTTAATTATCATGAAGATGGTGGAATTTCCGGCAACTGGTGCACTCAATGTATGAACACAAATATCGGTAAAATAACAGCATGGGCTGTTTTAGGACAAGCGCAAGAGTCACGTGCGTCAACCACGCGGAGTTGATCTTCAGTGGCAGATGAAACGTTAAAGAACCATCTAAAGCACAAAAATGTTGCTAAAATAGCGAGCAAATATTCCTTTCTTCTTATTCCAGGAAATATTTGTATTAGATGCATCTTCAATATGTAGATAAACAATATCTGAGAGCCAAATGACACAATTTCTCCAATGTTTCATCTATGAAGCCATATTATTCAGAAATGACACGTTCAACATCAAAATTGATTTCAAAAATGAATAAAGCAGTAAATTTTATGTAGGAATCACTAGAATAATGAAGTTGTCACCAAATATTTTAGCCACAGCGACTTCTTGAAATTGATGAACATAAATATCTGAAAATTATCTTGGCGAAAAAACATGGCGGATTTATCGCCACAAAAAATACATTAGAGTAATGGGGAGTTTCCACACTTGATATATTTAAACACTTTGATTGGTGTATTTTTCCATTCAAAACAATGTCGCATGAACTATTGTTATGGAAACTAAAATGAAGAGAAATGCTTATTCATTTATTTATCCTCTCTCTCTCATATGTCTATTGTGTTTAGATTGTGTTTGTTCTTTTGTTCCCATAGTGTGAATGAGATTTCACAACCCGCATTATGCGTTATTGTCTGTGATTTGCCTCACCTCTATCAGCTGTCACAATTTTAGCAGCTGCTACACGCCAATTCTTTTGAGAATTTTTTTTATTATAAAATGTCTAGCATAACCGAGTTCTTTAAATTATACGGCAAACAAACAACTACAAATTTCGATTTAAATAAGATCGCAAATCAATTAGGAATAAAAAATTTTCACCTGTTAATGAGAGTTGAATTGCAGTTGATGAAAGACGTACCTGAAGTGAATTTTGTAACAAATCTTCACACATCAGAACAAAAAGGAGCACATTGGTCTGCGGGGGGAAGGAATACTGATAATGTAGAAAACTATTATTTCGACTCAAACGGACTTCCCCTTACAAACGAAGTCAAAAATTTACTTGGTAATGGAACATACAATACATTTCAAATTCAAAAAACAAGGAGCAACTTACTGTGGACAATTATGTATTTACGTTTTATATAAATTGCAGAAAGTAGTACCATTTCTTGATATTATGTTGGAGCTAAAGGATACTTGTAAATAAAATTCAGTCTTTTGTAATTCATTTTCATAAAATATACCTTTGATTTCCTCATTATCTAAATCTTTAATTTCATAAGTAATCGGATAAGTTTGATTTATTTTACATACTTCAAATATTTCTTTAGTCCAACAACCAACAAAATCTTTTTCAAATTCATTTTTATATTTAAATATTCTAACTCTATCTCTAATTTTAAATTTCGGCTTACGCTTTTGTAAATTAACATTACTTTCAATCTCATTATTATTTTCAAATATCTTCTTTCTTATCAAATCTGGATTTTCAGAGGCATTATTTGGAGTTTCTTCAATACTTGAATGAATCTTATTGTTATAATCATTCCTGGTAAATTCTGTTCTGTAAATTTCTTAAATAATTTACTTTTTAACGTTCTATTAAACCTTTCTATTACTACAGCTTTTCCAGCATTTTCTGTGGAATAAACAGTTTCAAATAGTGGCTTGACATTTCTATTGTAAAACTCAGAGCCTTTGTCAACAAACAATTTTTTGGCTTTCTATTACTTTCTTTGAATATTTCTTCAAACGCATATTTAACTGATAAACCACTTTTATTTTTTAATGGCTTCACTCAAGCGTATCTAGTATACAAATCTATAACGGTCAATGCGTATTTGTAGTCCATTTCATTTGGCATATGAATGAGATCAGCACTCCAAATATAATCTTTATTAAATACTTTTACCCTCAATAGATATTTCAGCTTTCTATATTCTTTATGAATTTAGGACGCGTAGGCTTCAGTGTTATGAGTTTTGTCTAAACCCTGACCGAACAGTATTTTTGCTTGTAATGCTTTCTTTACGAACTTTCTTTCAATTCTTTCTCTAAATGTAGGATTTTGAATACTATCTAATTCTTGAATCATCTTCTATCATTTTCCTATCAGCTTCATGACGAGATTTTAGGTCATGATTTTGATAAGCTAAATCGTGTCTATAAGCTGCTGCATCAACTCTGTTCATTGGTTTTCTCCTGTTTTTGGATTATTATTCTCATCTAGTCTTATATCTAATCGAGTTCCTGGACCGGTATATGAAAGACCAGGAAGATGTTTTTCTTTTGAGTATTTACTCCAAATAAATCCAGGAAAGTTTTCTAATGTTTTTTGTATGTCACCTCCGGTGTGCAGCCGATGGCCAGAATGTACGTTTAATAGATAATTCAATAAATCTAAATTAGCAATTTTTAATTTAATTAAATTTTTGGAATTTGTGCGATTTGTAGAATTTGTAGAATACATTTGAAAGATAAAAAGATATTTATAACTCTATAACAATATATTTATAACATTATAAAAAAAATTTTATTTATCACAAAATATATTTATTTAATCATACTAGGGCTTAGATATATTCCAGAACCATCTTTAGTTTCTTTTATTTATATTAAATCATCAACATTATGTAGAATGTTTTTGAGAACTCTTTTCCCTTCATCAACTAAATTTAATTTACTAATAAAATAATCTACTACTCCCTCACCCCTAGCAACTTTCTCCAACTCTCTATTATGACGTTTTTGTTCTTCTAATGCTGCCTTGTCTGATTTATTTTTATTTACTGCTTGGACAATACCAGCTGTCCCACCTGCTGCACTTCCTGCTGCTGCTATACCTCCTATTATTAGAGGAATTAATGGAAGAATTCCACCATTCTTTTCTTCTTGTAATTTAATATTCTCTATCATTGGTTTACTTATGTAACATTTCTTTTTGTTAATCGTAATAGTTTTAGGTGTATTTTTGTCAACAATGTTTCGTAGTTTTAATTCAACAGTTTTATTATTACTTTTCGCTTGCAACATTTTAATAAAAAATTTTAAGTTAAGAACAAATTTTAAGTTACCAAAAAATTTAATTAACCTATCCTAACCATCTTTCCATTAAGAATTTCAATAGAATATTTTACATCTTCTAGCAGCAAACCATAAGCCATTAATGAAGTTGTGGAATCTTTCTTTTCAATATTAATTGTTACATCACAACCATTTTTAACAACATCTTCAGATTGTGCACTTAAATCGAAACAGAAAACTGGATATAAATGTCTCCAATCTCCAGGAGTTAATTGTGGTTCAACTCCAAATTCTATACAGAGATTTATTTCTATAAGCATCATATCCTTCCATAAATTGATTATTGGTATCATCGAATCTTAATGAATCAATAGGATATCGGGTTTGATTTAAAGCAACTTGTAAACTTCGAATTGTGTTAATATGGAAAAGATTGTTGTTCTTATCAAAACTTGGAGAATCATTTTTTTGAAAAGTTAGTAATAAATATCTTGGAGTATTCGAAGTTCTAGTAAAATGCCAATTAAATCTTTGTTCAGAAAAAGTTACAGAACCAGCAGTACGCTTTAGAAAATTCACTGGAATTGGTTTGTTAGTGTTTAATCATTTTCCAATTGTTGATTCAACCTCTAAACTAGGAGTAGTATATTTTATCCACCATTCAAGTCTATCAATTTTTAAATATGCTTTTTTCCAGTCCTACCATACAAGATTAATTCATTATTTGCTGTGCGATGAATTATTAATTTAAATTTTAATTGATATGATGTTTTGTCATAATATAAATATCCGAATAATGGAGACAATGACCAATTTACTGTCTGTTTACTTTTCTTGTTGAAAACACGTCTTTCTTTATATGCAGTATTATTTGTTTTATTCAAATGATTTGCAATGTTTTTTAAATCTTCCACAATTCCTACAGCATCTTTTCCAGCGTGAGTTAAATCATCAACAATTATACCATCATTATTATCTGGAAACCAACCTTCGATTTCATGATTTTTATTATTTTCACCAATTGTTGCAAATCTAAGCATTGTATCAATTACACCTGGAGAATCACTTATTGTTTCTATATTTTGAGTTGCAACATCTAAACGCATTTGTGTAAATAATTTTGGAAAAAAATTGTTCTCTAATGCAATATTATCGGTATCTGGTAATGGTGTTGTAAAATTGGCATCACTGTATAAAGAATATTCACAGTGTGAAAAGGAATCTGGTAAATATAAATAACTTTGTTGATTATCAACTTCAAAGATTAAATCTCCTCCAGTATTTACTCTACTAGAAGATCCGGGATTCATAGCAATTCTTATATAGTCATTCTTTTTTTATTATAACTGACGATCGTCTAATTTAAATTTACTTTCAATCAGGGAAGACATTTTTATAAAAAATAATTTGACTTTTTTGTTTTTTCTCAAAAAGTAATTTCTTAGAATATATTTTAGAATTTTGCTAAACCATTACCTCTTATTTCTTCAATTGATTTCTCCTCATGTTTACTATCAGCTGCTATGTTAGCAATTTTGTTTCCTCTGAGAGTTTTTTAAATTTTTTTGGTTCTTCAGAATCATTCTTAAGTTTACGAATAGTTTCTAGTTGTTTTAATTCGTTTTGAGACTTAACAGCATTTGATATTGCACTAGCTGTACTACCTATAGCAGCTGCTCCTTTTGCAGCAGATGTAATCAAATCTTTAATTTTTTTAATAACATTAACTATATTATCACTGATGCAAGAAAATTTACACCATCTCCTTCTTTTTGAATAGTTTCTACATTGTTATAATGGTAAACAAATTTCATAGGTGGTTCATAGTCAATTTTTTTATTTGAAGCAAAATGTTAAGATTGTGTTTATAAATTATAGGCATTTTTTATGATTAAATTTGACTTTTGGGAAAAATTATTTACGTTTATGATTAAGATTTACGTTTGTGAATGGACAACAACTTCGAGATAACTTTATTAATTTGCTTTTGCACTTTCTCTATTGCGTTAAGCAGCGTGTGATGTATTTTAATTTATTTTCTATTAACTTGCATTCTCTGCTGATGCATCGTTAAATCCGTTTTAAGAGCCTTCAACTTCATTTTAAGAATATCTAACTGATTTTTAACAGCATCTAACTGTTCTTTATTTCTTTTATAATTTTTCTTTAATTCATTTTCTAAATTGATTTCAAGAGTTTTCATTTTATCAACTTTTTGATTAAGTGAGTTTACTTCATTTATTATTCTATTCATCTTTTTCATTTGTTGAGTAATTTTAGAACTTTATTCATCAACACTTTTGGAATGTAGTTTGTAACTTATTTAAATTTTCAAAACTTTTTTTAGGAAGCTTATCTAATTCATTTTCTAATTGTTCTTTCAATAGTTGTATCTGATGTTTATTTTTAATGACTGCAGATTTTAACTTTTTAGAAATTAATATTAAAATTTTTGATTGTTCTGAAATTTTTTTAAAAAGTTTTGCTATATTAACTTCTAGCTCTTTATCCTTTTTATCAAGTTTTAATAATTTTTCGTTTAATGATTTGTCATTAAGTTTTAGCAACTTTAATTCATTCATCAGTAGAATCAAACATCGTTTATATATTTTTCTTTTAAGTCATTGATTTGTGTATCAACATATTGTTTATTTGTTAACTCTGTATTTTGTTGCGGAAGAATAGAAAGATGCAATGGACCAGATAAAACATCTCCAGTTTTCATGATATAATTTTCTATTTCTGTTTCTGATTCTCGATTATTCGGGATATATGCACCTCCACCAACATTTGGTAACATCATTTTTTAACAATAAAAAGTAAAATTTTTTCTAATAAAAATGAGTCAAATGTGTCAAATTTGTAAAATACGTTTTACAAATCAAGCGTTCTTATATTCACATATGAAATATACACCATGTGGTCAACTTATAGAACAATCTCAACAAAATATGCAATCTATGTCAAGTATGCAACAATTACTACCTATGACATATAAGCAATACATTCGTCAATCACAGCAATTAAAAAATTTGTTTATACCTCAACAAGGTCAAAATATGTAACCTGTTCAAGAAATTCAACCTATGTCAAGCATTCAACAATTACAACATTTGTTTATACCTCAACAAGGACAAAAATCTTTATACATCTAGAAAAAATACCGTAGGTCCAAATAATAATTATTTAGTTCCAAATAATCATGTAGTACAGAATAATCATGTAGGTCCAAATAATAATTATTCAGTTTCAAATAATCATCTAGTACAGAATAATCATGTAGTTCCAAATAATCATCTAGTACAGAATAATCATGTAGTTCCAAATAATCATCTAGTACAGAATAATCATGTAGATCAAAATCATGTAGATCAAAATCAGGAAGTTCACATGCCACAAAAAAATAAAATTCTTCAAGCTAGGCAATCTATGGATACACGACAATCTATGGATGCACGACAATCTATGGATCCACGACAATCTATGGATGCACGACAATCTATGGATGCACGACAATCTATGGATGAACGACAATCTATGGATGCACGACAATCTATGGATGCACGACAATCTATGGATCCACGGCAATCTATGAATGCACGACAATCTATGGATGCACGACAATCTATGGATGCACGACAATCTATGGATGCACTACAATCTATGGATGCACGACAATCTATGGATCCACGACAATCTATGGATGCACGACAATCTATGGATGAACGACAATCTATGGATGCACGACAATCTATGGAGGCACGACAATCTATGGATGCACGACAATCTATGGATGCACGACAATCTATGGATGAACGACAATCTATGGATGCACGACAATCTATGGATGCACGACAATCTATGGATCCACGGCAATCTATGAATGCACGACAATCTATGGATGCACGACAATCTATGAATGCACGACAATCTGTGCAATGTAATACGAAAAAAATATGTTCTGGTTGTAATAGAAATATAACGTCTAAAAATTTTGCACTTCATTTAAAATCATGTGAGCAACCAGAGGAGGCTAAAAAATATAAAATAAAATATAAAATGAAAGATCAGCTATGTCGTAAATGTAATAAATATTGTACAAGTCAAGGAATTACTAATCATTATAATTCTTGTATAAATTCTACAAGACAATGTACAAATGTGCCAAATTATGAAAAAGAGTTCTATGATATTAGATATCAGTGTAAGGATTGTTTAAAAGCAAACTAAAGTGTAGAGGTTGTCAAAAAATTATATTGAACAAAAAATTTCCGCAACATGTAACACTTTGTCCTAATCTATAATTGAGCAAATGCAAGTATATGATAAAGATTTGAATATATTGATAGATGCTGAACATGAACTATATAATAAAAATTATCGTCATTCTACAAATCCTCTTACACCTAAACAAGAAGTCAAATTTCATTACCATCGAAAATATATGCAGTTCCTCAAAGATTACAAAGTAAAACACAGTATATCAAAATACACTAAAACAAATGATTTTCCACTTTGTTTGCGAAGTTTCAGAGTATTTTTGGCTTATAATAATTTATGGTGTTTAATTAATAAAGAACATTTAACAGTCTATGATTTAAAAACATTGCAACAATTAAATATTCCTGCCTTCATCTAAAAAGTTTATACGATTTAAAATTTACATCTAAAATTAAAACACAAATTTTTTCTTTAAAAAATAAATAATGGAAAAGACCAAGTTTTATTCTGTCTTATGTAAAAGACGGTTACAAACAAAAAAAGTTATCAATCTCATTTAAAAAGTAAAATGCATTTACAAAATGTAGATCGAGCTGATGAAGGAAATATATCAAAATTGAATAATTACAAAAACTATCTAGAAACATTACCTACTGATATAAAAGTTGAAAAAATATTTGATGATTATTCACATTCGGAATATAAAAAAGTTTTTAATAGTGAAGATTTTTTGGGGGAAATCGAAGTTTCTAGTACTTCGCCCGAAGGTTCTAGTACTTCGCCCGAAACAGATATAAGATATTTATTTAATGAAACTGACAAAACCGACGAAGCTGTAACAGATATAAAATATTTATTTGATGAATCTGTTGAACATAATGAAACCGATGTAACTTTTTATAATGTATTAGCAAACTTCTATAATATATTTAAGAAATCTTTCAAATGTTATATGAATGTGAAAGTACTTTATACAAAAACTGGATCCGATGGAGTGACTGAAGAAATAATACAAGGACATTTTACACAGACACAAGAAATTCATGATGTAAATAATATACAACCCCTATTTGAAACAATGATAAATAAATTAAAAGATGCTATAACTGAAGCTCAGTTGCGTGAATTTAGTTGGAGATTTGTTGCAATAATATCTAAGAAAATAGTAATTGACAAATATAAAAATAATACTGGTGGTAGTTAGATACCCCTTCCTTTCAGTTTCCACAAATAATCAACATACAGAATGAAGATGAATACTGTTTTCTGTGGAGTGATATAGCACATTTACATCCTGCAAAATATCACAAAGAAAGACTAAGTCATTATAATAAAGAAGAATATATAAATGAATTTGATCTCTCTGATGGCTTAGATGAATTTCCATATGATTATAATAGGTTAATAAAGTTTCATAAAAAGAATAAAAATTTAATAGAAGTAAATGTTTTTGAATTAAATGCGAGTATGTTTCTATTGGTGATATTACTCCCTTATATCCCGGAGATATTGAAGTTAATAACATTGTTTATAACAACTTAAAAGAATTTTATTTGAATAACAAAAATTTATGCCAAACAGAAATAGTATACAATGAAAGAAGAAATTACATGCATCATAATATTATTTACAAAGGAAATGTAATATGTACTGAAAAATATGAAATTATAAAAACATTGTCACCAATAATGATTAATCATAATAATTATAAAGGGCGTGGATTTCCTTATGAGTACAAAACCAAACATGAGCTTTTGATATTAGATTATCAAAACCAGTTAAAGAACTTACAGCAACTATATAAAAAACAATATCAACAAGAATATCAACAAGAGTTACAAATGTTGCATAATCAATATCTACAAGAATATCAACAAGAAATAACTACATCAGAATACAAATATATTGAAGACGAATGGAATCTTGAAGATAAAGAATATCTAAAATTATCATACATAGTCTACCAACAATGTAATTCTCAATGTAATGAACTAGAATGTCATCCAATAAATCTGCAACAATATAAAGAATATTGTCAACAAAAAAATCTACAACAATATCATATGGGTAAACATCTATTAAGTAAGGAATATCATGAACAATATGAAGAACAATATCGAAAACAATATGAAGAACAATTTCAAAAAAATATCAAGAACAATATCAAGAACAGTTAGAAATATTACAACAGGAATATCAACAAATGTTAAAAATGTTAAAGCAGCAGTTAATGCAACCATCACAAGCGAATATACTATATTATCAAGGTCATTACATATTGTGTAAAGATATTTCTATATTTACAAAAACTTCAGATAATGCTAATTTTCCCTGTCTCCAATGTATGACGAGCTTTAGAACTAAAGAAGAAATGAATAGACATTTGGAGAATTGTCAACAAAATGAAGCAGTTAAAAATACTTTTACTAAAGAAGATTAATTAGTATATAATAAATGGTATTACAAAAATAAAGTACCCTTTATTATATATTGTGATTTTGAAGCATATAATGTTAACATGACACAAAGTTCTGGTAAGCATTTGCTTGAACAAAGACCATTATGTTGGGGAATGTACATTCATTCAAATTATCCTGAATTATTTAAATCAGAATATTATCAATACTATGGTAAAGATAGTTCAGAAATGTTTACAAAGAAAATAGAAGAATTACAAAAATATTTTTCACAATTGCTTAAAACAAATAAACCAATGCTTCCATTAACGTATGACCAATTAGTACAATTTGATAATGAAAAAAATTGTTATTACTGTGGAAAAGAATTTACAACTTATAAAGTAAAAGATCATGATCATCTAAATGGATTATATGGAGGTGCAGCACATAATTCTTGTAATCTTAATGCTAATAAATTTAGATATAACTTTGTACCTTTATATTTCTACAATGGTTCTAAATATTATTTCCATTTATGCCGTGAAAATCAGGAGACATCAGTAGAGTCTTTTGAATGAAGCAGTCAAAACATGTTCTATCTCCGTAGGCAATGACTTGTCGTCTAGTTTCTCAACGCTATGGTTCGAGCTCAATGCTTCTCATGTTCCTGTGCCGATTATTTGCATCGCAACATGTAAGTATCAGCATGCAAATTCATATTTTAAGTTGTGATCGAAAGAAATAAGAACTTTATTTAAGCTTATAAGTGATACATCGTCAAAAGAATTCATTCATATGTTAACAATCAAAATCCCTAGAAACATTATTGTGCTTTTGGGAAATGCTTTAATTTATATCAGATTTACATCATATTACAAGAATATTTATGATGGTGATTCAAAATGCATCAGTTATCCAAACATAAGCATCATATTTTTGCTTCAATATCATCAATCAAATACACATCATTCACACGATGAGAGATTTTTAAGAATATCCTGAAGAAAAGCCCTTTGTAGAGACGGGCCTCGAAAATCTTGATTTTTTTAAAAAAGCCTCTGACTTTCACAGGAATAAAGAACTCGAGATTTTTGAATTAAGAACGTTGATGATATTATAACACTCCTCAAGATAAGTCGCGTTTTGATTAACCTTGTGCATATTTTATATAATCTTATACATATTTCCACATTGCATTTTTACACATATTTATATTCTCGTTGCAATATCAAGTTTAAACAATTTTGTAATTTTTGCTTTCTATGCGCACCTAAATTATACTTTGTCACTCGATCTCGCTATAAGAATCTCGACGCGTTGCATCAAGAATCTCACATTTTTTAAATTCCTGCAAAAGTCAGAGGCAATTTCAAAAATATTTAAGAGTATCCATGGATGATTATTTGAAACTCTCGAAAGTGTGTTAGCCTATATGGAACTGTCAAAACGAACCTGCAATTTTGTAGCGGTAGATGATAAATTATATTATATAAATATATTATTCATGTTGCAAATATAATTATTCAATCATATTCATAAATTGCATTCATATAAGATATTTTATTATTATTCAGTTGATCACATGATTCTCAAAAAACTAAACATTGCTTTCTTTAATGCCTATTCAATACTCAGTTCATTGTATTGAGGTATATTTATCTTGATATTGAGATTGTTAATTAATCGCAAATGCCACTCCTGAGCTATTTCGATGTTTTCCGCACCATTGCGCTCTTTTTGAGTGATACTGCGCAAATCATTTTGATGTCAATGCAAAAAATGGTAAAAGAGATATCTCCGACATGCATTATTGTTCATGAAACATATTATAAAAGATATAGTATGAAAGATATACAACCGAATTCAATGAATGGAGGAGGTCAAACGTGTGGATAAAACTGTAGCGGAACTGGATAAGCGCAACGTGAAGTTACCTAGACGACGGTCATACCGGCAGCAGCCGTGTTACCCTTTGCTAGTA